>JAZEWT010000011.1:21978325-21997760 GCA_036362905.1 Mordacia mordax
CGGTAACGCCAATCCGGGCGACGTAACGGTCCTCATTGGTCTTATTTTCATATTAATACTCTCTTGTTCCGTAAGGCTTTCCAGCCATTTGGCTAGGACTATTGATGCGGCTCAATGTTGTCATGCCGATTTGATGGCTTTCTGCCGACCTGCGCCTGTTCGGGAACATTTATTCGTTCCTTGTTTGTTGAAGAATATTTTTTTCCTCCGCTTACCTTATGACCTATAATTTATTGCTATTTGTCTTTCAGTCCTGATATTGTTATACCGTTTTCCCCATAGCTCTGATTTGTAACATAAAACCCCACAAAAACGTTATTGTTGCTGATTTTCCATTGTCATTGTTGTTGACATGCCCATCTCTCCGCAGCTCTGTGCAGTCCTTTGTGACCCTCGGGTGAAAAGCGCTCTATAAATGCAATTATTATTATTCTATCGCGTGCATTAATTCTATGACTGAGACGAGTCACCGATGTATGCGAGCTGGACTAAGTGCTGCTTGTGTTTTGTTTTTTATGTTTCTAGTAGACGAGGTTTGTCGCACTCACCTGTGGCACGGTTCCGTCTCCACTCTAGCCATGAATGCCACTGGCAAGTCGATAGGTTATAGACTGCTCGAATGCTATATCCATTACTGAGGTAAAAAGCTAATGCCTTTCAGAAATGAAAGGGAATTTCAATGAATGCAGTCACACTAAAATGCTGACCTAGCAGCAATATATGCCATTTTTTTATAAAGCTACATCATTCATTTTTTTCTCTGACTAGCCAGCCCATAATATTGAGGTCATGCAGAAAACTGACGCACACAAAGACAAAGGCAGCCCATGTATCTCACACAGGCTGTGAGGGTAAGTGCTGCTGGTGAGCACCATGACGGCTGAGATCCCGCACATGACGAGGTAGTTTGATCACAACGGGCACTCTGTCTCCTCAGTGCTGAAGTTTACACACTGCATCAGGCACAGATTTAAGACCGAGTGGACCAGAGTGGCCTACGACTAGTTCTGATATATACCACTGCTCACCACGGCACGGGACTCAACGTGGATGTTGAGACTGAGAGCAGCGTGCTAACCACTACACAACCATTCTCACACCCACACACCCACCCACTCAAATAAAAACATCACCCATGTACCCTGAACACACTCTGCAAGCAAATGCTGTTAGCGAACACTAATTAAGGCCAGCACGGCACACGTGGAAGCTAGTGGCTAGCACCACACCCAGCCGCATTATGTCTCCATGACGGCGATGTTTCCACATTGCACCAGTACTTAATTGAGGCCGAGGTGACCTAAGGGAGGTGCAGGGACTATTTAGAAAATCGTCAGTGGTTTTGGATTTATAATAAGAATAATACCATATGTAACGCACATAAATTCCACTTCTGGGCATGGACTAGACATGGCTACGTAGGCGCAAGGATACTGCAGACAGGCGAGGGAAGGCAGCCACGCTGTCAGCCAGCGCCAAATTCGCAAAAACGGAGTCCTATATATTATGATGTTATCGGCTATTTCATTCATGATTTTTTTTATGGGATGAAAGCGGAGAACCTGGCGGAAACCCATGTAGAACAGGGGGTAGAACACACAAACTCCACACAGAACGATACCCAAAGCGGCAATCAAACCGCCTCGGGCAGGACTTTATTTCTGCGAGGCGTGGATGTTACCGCCGCATAGATTGCGAGGTTCAAAGCGCAGCGCGCCACTGCGCCCCCCACGTACACACGGCTTCACGCGTACATTTAGTGTAGGGGGCGGATGGTGCTCTGTTACGTAGTTAAAGCCCGGCTACATTGCATTCTGGAGCTTTCACAGCCATTAAATGCTTTACTTGATTGCAAACCGTTCAATGCTGGTTGACCTTTGAAGTGTATAGGGTTGAGCAGCTCGGTTTAATTTAATCTCGGGTAATTTGTAAAACAAAATTTGCCTGCATGACACTGTGGTATGAAGGCCCGCGCGCACCCGATTGTTAATGTGAGTGTCGGTCCTCTTCATGATGAATCTTATTACGTTCCGTTATCGAGTGTCTTAAAGTCCATTCATGTTTTAATTGGGGTGTATGAGCTCTCGATGATTGAAGGAATGTAATGTACTGTATTTAATTGGGCTCGGAGAATGAGAACTTATTAATATTAAAAGGATGAAAAATATACTTTGGACATGAAATTATCGTGACTGTCGTGAACAATATTATCGATGAAATTCATTTTTCTGGGTCAGGTCACTCAAATGCGCCAAATCCTTCACTATCTCAGCACACCGGTGTGTGGGTTTGGTGTGGGTGCCTGATGATGCTGATTGCAAATATCAGCGAAACGTCGTGTATCTTATTTTAAATACTCTGGGTTCGCTCTCCCACACACCGATGTGCTGAGATCGTGAAGGATTTGGCACGTTCTGTTCACGTGACAAACCTCACTAATGTTGGGTAGTGGAGGGTTAAACAACACTATTTTTTGCGTGACCTGACCAAGTAAAATGGATTTCATCGATAATACTGGTCACAAAAGCCTTCGAATTAAAGTAGATCACATTTATTGTTCTATTACATTACCTAGTGCAGTATAAGTCGCTGTACGGAGACTAATTGTTTGTTACATTTGGCTGCACTGATTTGGCAACAATGATTTTAATCCTCTGGGTGCAATAGTAAGATGCAACATGTGTATTAAACATGATGGAGGACACTTTGTACACTTTCTGTAATAACTAATATTATTCTTCACAAAGTGACTTAATTATTCTTGGAAATGCGACTTATTCTGCACACTGTATGTTAAGGCTGTGATTTAATGTATTTCTAGAGCAGAGAAGCTTCCATTTGTGATAACAGGTGATCAAATATCGGTCAGGGTTGAATTATTCTATCATAATAGTTAGCCCCCTATCACCATCGTCCATAATTATCCACCATGATCCTCCTGCACATCATTTTAATTATTCACCATAAATTATTATCACCGCCACTGGTCATAATCATAAATCGCTACCCTCAGTCAATGTATATGCGTAAATACTCATAATCTGCAATTGCCGTAGGATGATAAATGAACATCATCAACAGATGCTGCATCGCTTCATGAAAAACTAAGTTACATCATTGTAAATCCTAGCCTCTGCCATAGGAATGGTGAATTTCCACCAGCGACTCGGGGCCAGTGATAGAGGTTTACCACCCAAACCTCATTTTCTCATCTCATCTCATTATCTGAAACCGCTTAATCCTATATAGGGTCACGGTGAAGCCGGAGCCTATCCCGGAAACATAGGGCGTAAGGCAGGAATACACCCGACGACGGGACGCCGGTCCATCGCCGGGCATTGCGGGACAATTTTAGTCTGCGAGCCAATCAACCTATCCAGGAGCATGCTTTTGGACTGTGGGAGGAAACCGGAGTACCCGGCGAAAACCCACGCGGACACGGGGAGAGCATGCAAACTCCACACAGAAAGGCACCGGAGCCGAGAGACTCGAACCCGGGACCTTCTTGCTGTGAGGCGTCAGCGCTAACCACTGGGCCACCGCGCCGCCCCAAACCTCATTTTACGAGTTGTAAATTCTCAAGTCTATGTTTATGGACCCTGGTTAAGCCTTGCTTTGTGCTCCTGTGTTACAACAGCAGTAAACTATACGGTTGGTAGGTTATCGCATAAGGATGTGAAATTGCAAAAAAAAAAAATGCCTTATTCAATCTCTACAATTTCAGCCGTGACACAATTAGGTGGGAGATGAGAGTGTTAATGCGTGGAAGCTGTTATTGCCACTGGCCGTCACAGGAGTCGCGGGTGGCGAGCAGGTGCAGTAGATTAGACCTGTGATCGAGGAGCTGCACTGTTGACAGGCGCAGTAATGGCCCACTGTAGCAAAGGCATTAGCGTTGCTTTAAAACTTCTTGTGCGTATTGAGGAGTCAGCATTTTTCTGCCAACCGTGTTTGTATCGCCAGCCAGTGTCATATGGCTGCAAAATTGTTCTTTGTTTTATTCAAAATTGATTTCAGCTCATGAAGGCAATTTTAATGTGTATTTTTCCCGCACCTAACCATGAATTATAGCAGATGCAAATGTTGCCGTACGACAAGCAGCATTTCCAAAGCATTCAAAACTATTTTCTAATCAAAAGTTCGTGAACTGTATTCACATTTTTATTTTTATCCCTGATCCAGTTATTTCAAATCTCCACCTTAATATGGTGGTGATGACTGTGTGACGCCACGGCTTTGACTCCGGGCTTGTGACGGCTTACAACGGCAACACCACGGCGAGGATCAGCATTCACTCCGTGACAGACCAGCCAGTGACCACGGATGAGCAGAGACTTCTTTATTTTCGGTGCTTTGTTTAAACAAGCAGTGCACGGCCGGAGAAGCGGCACACAACGAGCTCCTACATCGTGATGCTGCCTCCTCCTTCCAATTCCCCCAGGAGACTCTCCTCGCTCCTCCAACCCCCCGCTCCTTATATCCCCGCAGCCCCTTCTAGAAAGTTCTAACCGCCGTCACCCCTCTACAGTAAAAGTCCCCCCCCTGCAGGCCGTGTTTTTCCGTCCCCCACGTGGCTTTGTCCCCCCCTCTCCGGTAAAAGTCCCCCCGCAGGCCGTGCTGCCCGTCCCCCACGTGGCTTTGTCCCCCCTCTCCAGTTAAAGTCCCCCCCCTCTATTCCTTAACTCTGCAACTTAATTGAAGTACAGTATACATATACTGTATTTGAGAACATAATGCCTGGTCGAGTCATTATGCCATAGTTAGTGCATTGCACAATGATTTTGGAGATCTGACTTCGATTCCTAGCCACAATCAGCAACGCTGAGTAATACCTCAAGCATCCATGGTCCCATTCAGTCAGTCTATTTGTATTTAAGCTGAAAGGAAACGTTGGGCTATGTAGATCTTTTCAACGGTTGTCCAGTGGGGAGTGGTAAGCAAGTTACTACATCTCAGTGCACCTGGGGCAATTTAATCGGGACGATTAACCTAGGTACCATGTTTTTGGGTGTCAGAAAAAAACAGGCATACCTGGCGAAGACCCATACGTTCACGGGCAGAACTTGCAAAATCCACACAGAAATGCACGAGAGCCATGAATCGAACTCGGTCCTTCTTGATGTGAGGCAGCAGCTCTTCTGACCACGCCACTTTGGAGCCCACTCACTAAACCGCACTTACAAGCACGGTGTTTGATGATTATAACGTCGCATTAATCCAGCAGTGGATTTGTAGGGCTCAGCCCCAAGCTGGCCTGCACACCACCAGAGACCGCTCGTTGTCATGCTCATGACCCCGACGACGCTTCTCCTTAGGCGGCGGCGACTACAGCAGAGACGAAGATGGGAAGCGTCTCTCTTTACGGAACTTAATTAAACATTCGCTCCACACCTCTCTGTGCTGAGTGCGTCAACCATATAGTCCGTCGTCCTTTACATCGTCAACCGTCAGCTCCCGAGTTCCAAATCACCAACTCAGTCATCGTCTGCCGGACCTGCCTTTTATCTACCTGACACCCCACCTCCACCGCGGGGCCCCCGCCGAACTGGCTGAAACCGGTCGAAATCGGCCTGTTCCAGGTGTTTACGCCTGGGAGCATACTGGCCTTTCCCTTCTGACCTTCCTATGACCCCCCTTTTGGTCGTTCACCCTTTAACGATCGACCCCTTAGCAACAGCTCGTCGAACTACTCTCCAACAATCGCATACGACCCGCGCTCAGCCATTCGCACCACAGTTCTATCTCCCAGCTCAAACCCCGGGCGTGTCAATGTGCACCCAGCCTGGCACTCACGATACTCCATTCAGCCATGCACATTGCTGCAACTTGGCACCGCTCATCATGCATGACCCACTTACCCATTCACACCGCCGCAACTCGGCACCGCTCATTAAACATGACCCCCACCCTCCCCATGACATTGCAACCCCCCTCACGGTACCACAGTTCCCTCCCCAGTGGCTAAGCCAATCCTGGGCCACCTCTGCCACCGCCTTGGCAAGCCCGCCTGCTAGGACCAGGCTCCAGAGATGCACTGGGGGCTGACAGACGCCCGGCCACCCCAATGGCCCGTCTCGGCCCCGTGGCCCCTGCCGCCTCTTCCTCCATCTCACTGGATCATTACTGGGTCCGGGTCCTCGAAGGGAGGGCACCCCCCAACCCCCCAATCCCCCCAACCCCCCATGGCACCACATGATGCACGGCTCTACACCAGCTTCTTCAGGTGCTCCCAGCACTCCCGCCGCAACACCACATTCTGGGCAACACTGCTCGACTCGGGAGGGCCCTGCCATGGTCTACTTACAGCGGCTCCGTACTGCTCGCTGTCCCCCCGCTGGCAGCCCCCCTCCACTCTCATGCAACCACCTCAGCGGCCATCTGCAACCCACGGTTCCAGGCGACTCCCAGCTCCCCTGCCGAATTCTCTCCTGGCCGCCGCTCATACCTCTTGTGGCTATAGCTCAGGCTCCCGCGGTGGCTGCTCGCTGGCAGCCGCCCACAGAGGTGCACTGTGCTTCCTTTTATCCGCCACTGGATGGCGTGCAGTGGTCCCCGCTTACGCCAGTTATTGCACACGTCTCACAGGCTCTCCGCTGCGCCCCGCAGGTTCGCTGCTGGCTCCACCGCGCCCTGCAGGCTCCGCTGCTGCTGAATGGGGTGTAGCATCTCCAACTGATGTAGGTGACCAGCCACCTTAGCTCCGTCGGTGGCCGTTCCACATTGCTGCGCTTCTGGCACCCCACCAATGGTCTCCACAGTCGGCGATGCTCCACGTTTCACCGATTCCGCCGTATTCTCCCTGGCTCATTTCGCCATCGCGTGCTCTCCTGCCGCTGAACGGGGCGTAGTGCCTCCTGCTGGCACTAGTCCAAGGCCCACGAAACGCTGTCCCCACACATCGGTGAGATCCCCGCCAGCCTCACACTCCCGGCGTGAGCCCGATTCCACTTAACTGACACCAAGCGGTCGGGCACAACCCCGAGCCAGCCTCCACACCACTAGAGACCGCCGTTTTCGCGCCCGTGGACCCTGAGGACGTACTGGCGCTATTTCTCAGGCGGCGACTACACAAGAGACGAAGACGGGAAGCTTCTGTCTTTGCGCCACACCTCTCCGTGTTAAGCGTGTCAACCAAGCAGTCCGTCGCCATTTACATCGTCAACCATCAGTTCCCAAGTTCCTATCACCGACTCTCTTCACGTCTGCCCGACCCACCTTTAATCTCCCTGACCCCCTCCCCCCACCCCGGGCCCCCGCCGAAAATGGCCTTCTCCAGAAGGTGTTTATGCCTAGGAGCACACTGGCCTCTCCCTTCCGACCTTCCTATGACCCCCCCTTCAGTCGACAACCCCATAACGCTCAACCGCTTAGCAACAGCTCAGCAACCTTTTCTCCACCAATCACACATGACCTGCGCTCAGCCATTCACACCACAGCTCGCTCTCCTGGCTCAAACCTTGAGCGTGTCAATGTGCACCCAGCCTGGCATGCATGACACACCACTCAGCCATCCACACCGCCGCAACTTGGCACCGCTCATCACTCATTACCCCCGCTCACCCCATGACATCGCGACCCCCTTCACGGCCCGATGTCTGGGTATGGGTGTCCAGGTGCACCTAGCCTGGCATCGCGTGGGGCTAGGCACCGTAGATTGACAGAGGGTTGTTTAATTTTTATTTTACACAACCGTTACACTGCATACATGCAGAATTTACACGTGTTAAGTCATATACAAACCTCGTAAACCTGCCCTTGTATACACTACGTATGAAAAGGCCATTAAACTTAAATATAGTGTCTGAATGGAACCGTATTTTCAAAGCAGCAGTGGCCATATTGATTTTGAGGGGACGGTCATAGATGGCCAGCAGAGGAAATTCGTGAGGCCTGTACTTGAAAAGTCGCAGAGCCAACAGTCCACATGGCTTGTAGAGCTGTGGCACCACGACTCGGACCTCAGACTCGTGGCGGCTTGACGATAACGGCCACGGCGAGGATCAGCATTCACTCCACGATCTTTCAGCCAGCGAGCAGAGACTTCTTGTCTTTTGATGTTTTATTGAGCAGCGTGCGCAGGCCCGGGCATAACGAACACGAGTGGCGACCACATGTTGAAGACTGATGACTCTCCCGTCTGACCGCCTCACGACCAACTGACCCTGACTCCGTCTCCAAACAGCAACTCGACCACACCAACTGACAAACTCCTCCGTCTTTATATTCCTCCGTGTCGCACCCTCTCGCACCTTCCAGATTACATCACCCGTAGTCAGGAGTCACAATGAGTCACGTACCACGAGTGAGCGACCATAGGACAATAAGTAAACAACACGAGGTGCTATCACAACAACAGGAAGCTGACGCACCGTCCGCTCGCGCGCCCCCCCGCCCCCCCGCCCCCACGCCCCCGTGCCCCCCAGAAAGCTCCAACTCCACAGAGCATCGCAGGCTCAAAAAAGATGGCAGGCCTAATTATTGCAGACTGTTTGGCTGCCAGTTTGCAGCATTATATTGGGATGGTTAGTGTGGTCTTTCTATTCACGGTACTGAGATCAGTTCCAAAAAGTGCAATTCATTAATGGCCTTTGGCAGTTTTTGGGGAAGCACTTTCTGCCATTCCTCAATTTTGCACTAGTGGATAGACTTAAGTGTCGAGTAGATTGGCGTCAGCACACGAGGTTCTTAAACCTACTTTCTGTATTTTAATCACCTGGCAAGCTGTCAGCCAAGTGAGAGTTTCACATCCACTTGCCCACAACAGCCTGTGTGGAGGTTACAAGGGCGACATTTGCCTTTGTATGCAAGTCTACTTGTGTGAGTGATGGTGAGTGTGCAGTTATTTGTGTGCTGTGCTGTCATAATGCTTGGATTTTATTACTGACAATAAACATCCTTGGCAAATAATGTCGATACGTGTCATCGGGCTTGGGTAGGTTTACTTGCCCTTACATCGGTACAAGGTGGAGTGTGCTCTTCAGCAGTGGAGAGATAAAAGTGGTCATGCGCGATGTTGTCCACATCACTTCCTCACAGACACCTGTGCCATGCCAGGCTGAATATATTGGTATAGCCCAACTGAATGTGCTCACGAAACGCACCTGGTTGTGCAGTCTCTCGAAGGCCAAAGGAGCATGCTTTTTAGGCCGTGGGTAACGGCAGAACTATGTACCAGATATAAAGTTCCTAGATATCCTGTTTTTCCTCTGAGATCATCCTCCTTTTTGATGCAGGTGTTATTTGGAAATATGTACGTATTCGAGCACCAAATAATTCAAAGTCTGGGTTGTTTCCAGTTACAAATAGTCACTTAATTCTGTTTAGCCGACAATGTCCCATGTATCTGGGGCTCTGAAGTGGCAACCGTAACCACAGAGGGTACAATTGCTTTAATCGTATGGATATGGCTGAGATTTGATAAACTACCTATTTCAAATATTTCTTACATAATTAACCTTTATCAGCCACATAAAGAAACATAAATCACCTAAAGCGATGCCACCTTGCTTGGCACCATCAAGAGAAATACATAATCCTCGCTCATAGACTTTGTCTTCATGCGGGGATGGAGGACCTTTTTTCAGTGGTAGGACCCAGCGAAAAGCAGTAATGGTGACCCAGAAAACGTTGGCTCATCGTTCCCAACCACACGCCACCAGTGGCCCATCGTTGTATGTTTACTGGAAACTGTGGTGGCATCTGCTGTGATTGCCTCTTAACTCTGATATATATAGAGCACATATACTAAGACGTGTGTTGGTGTGCGGTAGGGAGTTGTAGCGGTTAGCCACCTGAGTTCCATTTCTGCTCACTGTAAACACCAGTGACGATTATCTGAATTTGTTCTTGGCCTCATCTAGATCGAATCAATCTCAAATGAGTAGCTTGTGTGGTGTATAAATATTGCCAATAGGGAGACAAAGGTGGCCGGGTGTGGTGTTGGCCATTCACCCCTCGTCTGCGGTGCTGGCCTCTACAGCTGCTCACCAACAGCACTTGACCCTACAGTCTGTTAAGTCTACACGGGGTATCTTTAACTTTGTCCTTGCGTCGGTTAGTTTACTGCACTACGAACTCGGCAACCCGAGTTCGATTCTTGTTCACGATCAACGCCAGCGACAATGATCTGAACTGGGCCTTCCCTATGTCAACCCGACCTCAATTGAGTATCTGGTGTGGAGTGCAAACATTGCCGCAAGCGATACAGAGGCGGCTCAGCCTGGTGTTGGCCACCCACCAGCTCGTGTAACGGACTGCCTTTTATCCCCAAAGTAAATAGAGGAACCGCTCCCCTTTCACATACATACAGACCCTTATCTACACTTCTACTAAAAATAAGTTCTGTTTTAGGCTGTAAGTGCAAAGATAGTCATGGGCAAGGTAGGTTACTCGCATGCGCGTGCCTTGATTATCTCCTTAATGACCCATAGAAATGGCTTTGAGGAGACCACTGTTTTTTGCTGTGGGTGCTGTGGGTGAGAAGAGATTAGGCAGATATGGTGTGCGTTCAGTAAAATTACATTCCGGTCGCTAGAGAAAAAACAGCAACATCAGAGGGAAGAAAGAGGAGTGAAGATTGGTATGCAATTCCCAAACTTCTGAAGGGCAATTTTTGGCTTCAGGAGAAAGAGATAAATACACTGCATAGAGCATGCTATATTTAAAGGTGATGGCGGTGTCATTTTCAGTGCTCGTCTATGCAGAAAAAATGCTTCCTTCACACTTGGGTGGACTCGTGACACCTGAATTGTTTGTCATATATCAATAGAAATTGGAATGTGTGGTTCTGTCAATCCATTGCTGGATGAAGGCTTCCCCACGCCACGCGTATCCTGGGGTTATTTGACCATACTTCACCACGCTGGTCAGTGTGTGATAGTGCATACGTGTGATGCGTATAGCTGTAGGGCTATAGTACACTGCAACAATATATATATCTTATGTACTTCTGCTAACCACGTAGCCCCGCAGTATATAACACCTGTTTACACGTCTTTGGTGGTCACCCATTAGAGCACTAGCTGGACTCAATCCAGTTTTGCTCTGAGATATCACAAATGTGGGCTTATGCCGTGTGATTTGGTCAATGATTTTATTGATAACCAACAGATTGAACAAGTAGCTGAATACAAATAACTTGCCTTCATAAGTTATTTAAAATTGCAATTCACTCCCCACATTGATTTTATTGCAAAAAATAATAAAATAAAATTGCCTTTTTAAGTAGACGTAAACATTGTTTCCCAACTATATTCTACCTTGACTTGGTAAAGGCAGCTATTATTCCATTGTTTGACTGTTGTGACGTTATTAATCAATCAGCATCCAACACCGCATTAAATAAACTTAACCCATTATTTTATTTTGCTTTTAGATTTGCTTTGGATGCCCCGTATAAAACCGATCATTGTGAATTGTATATTGGTTCTAAATTATCTTCACTAAATAATCATAGAAGAATTCATTGGACCTTTTTCATAGTGATTGTCTTACTTAACAAGTCAGCAAAATATTTGAAGTATTTGTCGACCATACAGATTAACAAAGAAAAGCCTTAGAAGCTCAAAGTATTTTTTGCTAAATGTTCCTAGATTCACATTAAGATATGGGGAAAAAGCTTTTGTGGAGGCTGCCACATGTTTTTGGAATAATATTGCCTTGAGTTTGAAGTTACAGTCACGACCTTCGAAAAGCATCCTCAGATCCCAATTAGAATTGGAATATCTGCCTAGCTGTGATAACAATTAATAACTAATAATAATAATTACATTTATAGAGCGCTTTTCACCCGAGGATCACAAAGCACTGCACAGAGCTGCGGAGGGAACTGCACGTCAACAACAACGGCAGAGAACGGCAAATTAGCAACAATAGCTTTTTGGGTTTTTTTTTACAAATCCGAGCTGTGGCGAGAACGCCATGTCAACAACAACATCAGAACAGTTCAACCGAAAGTTAAACAGCAGCGACAAATCATAGGACATAAAGTTAGCAAAAAATAAATAATTTCTTAAACAAACAAGGAAGGAACATATGTTCCCGAGCAGGTGCAGATGGGAAGAGAGCCAACATCCCGGCACGGCACCACTGAGCCGCATCAACAGTCCAAGCCGGACGAAGAAATAAATGTTCCCAAGCCGGCGCAAGTCGGAAGAGTGCCAACATCCCGGTACGGCCCCACTGAGCCGCATCAACAGTCCTAGCCGGAGGACTTGAAATCTCTACGGAACAAGTGAGTCATGAGACGAGATTTGCAGATGCCCAAGGACTCAGCTGAACGAATCTCCAGTGGAAGGGCATTTCAGAGTCTTGGAGCAGCGGGCGAGAAGGCTCTGTCACCCATCGAATGGAGGTGCGACCTGGGCATATGCAGCAAGCCTGCATTGGAGGATCGAAGTAGTCGTGTTGAGGAGGGTGCCTGAAGTAGGTCACGGATATATGTTGGTGAGAGCCTTGCACGTGACAAGGAGGATCTTGAATTCAATCTTGTATTTAACAGGTAAACAGTGGAGAGACATCATCCATCCATCCATCCATCTTCTTCCACTTATCCTGGGCCGGGTCGCGGGGCAGCAGTCTAAGCAGCGATGCCCAGACTTCCTTCACCCCAGACACTTCCTCCAGCTCTTCCGGGGGGACCCCAAGGCGTTCCCAGGCCAGCTGAGAGACATAGTCTCTCCAGCGTGTCCTGGGTCTTCCCCGGGGCCTCCTCCCGGTGGGACATGCCTGGAACACCTCCCTAGGGAGGCGTCCAGGGGGCATCCGAATAAGATGCCCAAGCCACCTCAGCTGACTCCTCTCGATGTGAAGGAGCAGCGGCTCTACTCCGAGCTCCCGCCGAGTGACCGAGCTTCTCACCCTATCTCTAAGGGAGCACCCAGCCACCCTGCGGAGGAAACTCATTTCGGCCGCTGGAGAGACATCAGTACTGGGGATATGTGATCATGGATGGGTGTGCGAGTGAGGACTCCAGCAGCCACATTCTACACACGTTGGAGACGATTAATCAGGTAGGCAGGTGTACCAGGGAGCAGTACATTGCAATAGTCGATTCGTGAGGAGATGAAGATATGTATAAGCTTCTCAGCGTCTGGAGGTAACAGGATATTGCACAGTTTGGCAGTATTGCTGAGATGAAAATAGGTTACCTTCGTCACCTTGTTGATGTGTGTCTCGAAAGTGAGTGAGGAATCAAGAGTCACACTTAGACTCCGGACTGCCTTAGCAACTTCAATTGTCTGGTCATCAAGCATCAATTGGATATGTTCAACCTTCGACAATTGGTGTGGGGTTCCAAAAAGCACAACTTCTGTCTTGTCTCCATTTAGTTTTAGAAAATTTGAATTGAGCCAGGCTTTCACAGCTAACTGTGAGGATGACATGCAAAGATCAGACACATTGATGGATGACTTTGCATGGTTATAGATTTGGATGTCATCGGCATAGCAATTGTAGCTGAGATTGAGGCTGCACAGGATATGGCCAAGAGGTTGTCGGTATATGCTGAAGAGGAGTGGGCCGAGAACTGAACCCTGAGGAACTCCAGACAAAACAGAATAAATCTCAGAGTTTTGTCGTCCGAGGCTGACAAACTGCTTCTGGTCGGACAAGTAGGAGCTCAGCCAATGCAGGGCACAGCCAGAGACCCCTATATCCTCGAGTCGCTCAAGTAAGATCAGACCATCAACGGTATCAAAAGCAGCGCTCAGGTCCAGGAGGACAAAAATACTTTGCAAGCATTCATCAGCAGTGTTGAGTACGTCATCAACTACTTTTACCAGAGCAGTTTCAATACTATGGCCGAATCTGAATCCAGATTGGAAGGGATCGAGGAGGTAATTATTAAGAAGGTGTTTCTGGAGTTGTGCGGCTACGGCACGTTTAAGGATCTTAGAGATTAATGGAAGATTTGAGATGGGCGATAATGATCAGGGATGTTGCAATCGAGGCCAGGTTTTTTAATCAAGGGGGTAACTCGGCACATTTGAACAGTGGGGGAACGATACCAGAGTGAAGTGAGTTATTAAATAGATTAGTGACGAACGAGGCAAGGATTTTGAAATTTGCCCGGATGATTTTGTATGGGAAAGGATCCAGGGAGCAGTTTGTGGGCCGGGATCTGGTAACTAATGAGGAGACCTCGGAATCCATTAATTCGGAAGATTTCAGGAGTTTTGAGGTCAAGGCAGGTGGTGGAACAATTATTGAGGTTTTG
Organism: Mordacia mordax; assembly: GCA_036362905.1. Taxonomy (NCBI): domain Eukaryota; kingdom Metazoa; phylum Chordata; class Hyperoartia; order Petromyzontiformes; family Petromyzontidae; genus Mordacia; species Mordacia mordax. Next base: position 21,992,541 of record JAZEWT010000011.1, read on the forward strand.
GATGGCGATTGAGGTTGGGTAGAGATACAATGGGCTTCAGTTTTGTCGGAGAAAAACTGAATCAACTGATCTACCCGATCTTCATTAGTGAAACAAGGTGCGAGTGAGTGACTGGTAGGACGAAGGAGCTGATTAATGGTGGAGGAAAGAATCTTGGGCTTGTCACAGGTTTCACCCATAACGCTGGAAAGATGGCTAGTACATGCAGAGTCAAGTGCCTTTCGGTAACGGAGGAGTTGTTTCCTTAAGGATTTGATCATGTGTCGTGCCCAGCCAGCGCTCCGTCATCTAGTGGCGAGTGCTTTTGTGCTGGGCTGGGCCTCGTCACATCTTCTTCACTTTCGCTCTCCGAAACGTCGTGGAGCGCGAAAAGAAGCACCGGCTCCTCCCGCTGCCGGATCCACTTGCTTAGTCGTGTCTCGGCCATTCCACAAGTTCAGCGGGACTTGGTCTCGAACCAACAGTCTTTATTCCAGCGATAACAAAGCTCACTCAGTGTCGCGGCCCCACACTCTCCTCTTCCTACGCTCACCCACACACTCTCTTGAACGACCGCCACAAATCTCCCCCATCCCGTGCTGCCCATTGGCCACACTGAATCTCCTAGACGGCACTATTATTATGCAGACCGGGACACGCAGGGTCCAATTGATAGCATCTACGAGCAATTCAATCTGCCACGGCCCAATCTCCTCTTTGCATTAAAGAGCATCACCCAGCCACTGTCTGATAGGTGACCAGGTGCACAACAGTGAACGCGCAGGGGCCAATTCATGACGTCCACGAGCCATTCAGCAGCCACCGGCCCAATCTCCTCTTGCACTATTGGGCAATACACAGCCACTGTCTGGTAGGTGACCATGTGGCACCACAGTCCTCCCCTGGCGATTTTCCACGTCCCCGGGGCCAAAATCGCCACCTATAGTAATAATAATTTCACGTTCATATCGTGCACACATCCACCCTATCAACAGCATCATCGTCAATCAACAAAGACCAGGATCCCCCGAATAGCCTTAACAGACTGTAGGGTCAAGTGCCGTTAGTGAGCACACATGAAAGTCGACACGGCACAAGAGGAGGTGGGCGACCAGCACCACGCTCGCCCCCCCTCCCCCTTTGTTTTCCCAATGGCAACACACCACACTAGGCACTCGTTTGAGGCTGAGTCGACCTAGAGGAGGCCCAGGACCAGTTCAGAAAATCGTCACTGGTGTTGGCCGTGAGTGGAATTCAAACTTGTATTGCCAGGTTTGCAGCCCAGCGTACTAACCGCTGAGTCAACGCTTTAAACACCACAGGATGTCTAACACATTAACAATATCTCCTCCCTCAGCCACTATGTTATCACTTACGTTGCTACTGCAACATCCGTGGCATTAACTATAGCTTCAGCGCCGCTATCGCCACGTAATAATGCTAACCGCATCAAGATTATCAAACATCAACATCAATATTGCCGCCCTTATCAGCGACACCTATGTCGCAGTCCACACCACGCCTGTGTGCACCAAACCCGTGCGCACCAACATTTGCAATAACATTAATATTCGTCATCAACGTTCACCGTAGCATTCATCTTATCGCTACCACCATCGGCGTTAACAACATCTATATCATCTTTGGCGACGACGTTATCGGCAGTATCTTTGTTGTCCACAACATCTACAGCAATGTCCGTGTGTGGAGGCCCACTTTGTGGGCCTCGGGAATCACCAGGGACGCTGGCTGTGTACCCGCGATGTTCCCCTTGTGAACCTCCCTCTCGGAAAGTATTTTATGCCACACAGACACACATGCAACCACCACTATCGCACTCAACCACTAGATGCCTGCGCGCATCCGTTGTTAGAGCGGACATTTGACAACAGCATACTGTTTCACACTGACGGCGTGTACCGCACGACACGAGGGTTCGGTGGGTAGCAGAACGACGATGGACTCGGCCCCAGCGGCTGAGGTTTTGTCCATAGACCCTGTCAGAAGGACAGTTTGGTTGGTGGTTCCTCAGTCAGCTGGTATTCGGCTTAGGGGTGCCGAGTGCCATCCACCAGTTCTGCCGGGGGAGAATAACTCCCCCAGAACGTTAAAGCTGCAGACAATTGTGTTCCGGCGGGGTTGCCGACTGGAGGGGGGCCCATCCGGCCGGCGTGCAATGCAGGGCCAAGGTAAGCGGGGCATTAGCGAGCTAGGCGGGGCATTAGCGAGCTAGGCGGGGCTTTCGAACGGACGTTGCGCGCTATCTTCCTGTTGTTCCGCGGGGTCCGGTGGCCTGGGCTCGGCTAGACACGTGGCACATGGTGGCGTGAGCAGAGCCAGACAGGGTTGTGCCAGTTGTTGTAACGGCTGGGTTCCGTGGATTGATGGGCTCTCTAGACAGGCCGGCGCCCAGGTGTTTATGACAGCGGTGATTGGTAGGAGAAAGACACGGCGCCCAGAGACAAGGGGGAACAACGGGGATTGGTGGAGAGAGACACGGCCGTTAAAAGGGGGCGGTTCGAACCGGGGGGGCAGGTATTTAAGGGAGCGCGGAGCAAGGGGGCGGGGTTGTTGCTAGTGGGGTCGAAGCGGTTAGGAAGGGCAGCCATGTAGAGGGATTAGGGCAGAGAGTAGCGGGGTTAGTTAGTTAGCGGGGTTAGTTAATCATGTGCGAGGGCTGTGCGAGGAGCTGTGCCCGGTGCTCCGGCCTCATGAGGTTTTCATACCACCATTCCGTGCTTCTTAGATAAGCCAGGATGGCGATTCTGGTGATTTCGTCGGCCATGGTGTCGTCGTAGGCAGGGTGAGCTCGCCGTACCAGCGTGGCGATCGCGTCGACGTAGTCATCGATCGACTCCCCCGCTCGTCGGCGGCGCCCCGCCAGTGCCTCCTGTGCCTCTCCTTGCTTCATCCCGCAGAAACAGCGGCGCAGCGCCTCCCGCAATCTTTCCCAGCTCCCCTGCATATCGGGCGGGAGCTGAGCGGCGTAGCGGCCGACCGTCCCCCGCAGCTATCTAAATGCTGCCTCGGCTATCTGGCGGTCCGTCCACCGTCCGCATTTCTGTTCGTGGTCAATAAGGCACTCAAACTCCTCCCAATCCTCGTCTGCGTCTCCCCCGTAGCACATTTTCAGGCGAACTCGTTCGTTCCTGCCGCATGTCGTTCATCGCATTCTGTCACCAATCTGTCGTGCCCAGCCAGCGCTCCATCATCGAGTGGCAAGCGCTTTTGTGCTGGGCTGAGCACGGTCACCTCTTCTTCACTCTCGCTCTCCGAAATGTTGTGGAGCATAAGACGAGCTACTGGCTCCTTTGGCTGCCGGGTCCGCTTGCTTAGTCGTGTCTCAGCCATTCCAAATGTTCAGCGGATCTTGGTCTCGAACCAACAGTCTTTATTCCGGCGATAGCAAATTTCACTCGGTGTCGTGGTCCCACACTCTCCTCTCCCCACGCTCACACACCCCCACTCTCTTGCACGACCGCCGCATATCTCCCCAATCCCTTGCTGCTCATTGGCCACATAGAATATACTGGACAGCACTATTATTATGCAGACCCGGGACGCGCAGGGTCCAATTGATAGTGTCTATGAGCCATTCAATCTGCCACCGGCCCAATCTCCTCTTTGCATTAATGAGCAATACACGGCCACTGTCTGGTAGGTGACCATATGGCACCACACATGAACGGTGAGGCCAGATTTTCTCCAAGTCCGTGCAGCCCTGCATGCATTCGCATTGAGATTCCAGAGCTCAGCAGTATACCATGGTGATGGTTTTATGTCTGAGACGTAGCATGATTTTAAGGGGGCCAAATCATCACGTATGCTCGATAGCACATTGTTAAGTTTCTGCTGTCGCATCAGAGGCAGAGTGAGCCGAGGCGGAGAGTAAAGTACTATTGATTGCAGCGGCAAATATGTCTGGAGTGAGGGCGCTAAGGTTACGAAATTGGATTTGGTGCTTGGAGATGGAAATGGGAGGCGGTACTTGAAGATCAAATCACATAGCGAAATGATCAGACAAACCAGGATCAGTGACGGACAGGTTGGTTACCGATATGCCCCATGAGCAAACTAAGTCAAGACTATGGCCGCAACTGTGAGTGGCAGATGTCACATGTTGAGTGAAGCTAAGTGAGGTCAGAGTGGCCATGAGATCCCTTGCAAGAGGGCTCTTTAGAGAGTCTACGTGGATGTTGAAATCGCCCAGAATCAGGATCCTTTCAGAACTGGAGCATATCTTAGAGAGCAGCTCAGACAGTTCATTGACAAAAGAAGTGGAGGCTCCAGGTGGGTGATAGAGCAGCACCAATTTCACAGGTTGAGCCGACCTCCAATCCAGAGACATGTGCGAATGAATTGAAGGTCGACGACGGAATTGGTCGGATGTTGGAAGGCACATGGTGGAGAACTGCTTGGCCACCACCATGGCCATTTGAACGAGCCTTCTGATGGAATGTAAAGTCTCACGGTAGAATCTGATTCAATGTGAGAAAATCATCTTGATGGTGCCAAGTCTTTGTTAGGCAGAGCAGGTCCATAGTATTGTCCGAGATCAGCTCGGCAATCAGGTGGGCTTTTTGTGCATTGAGAGAGCGCACATTGAGCAGGGCAAAGTGAGACAATGGGCGTAAGTAAAGGCCACACCCAGGAAGCGACACATCACTACACTATAGACTGTATGGATATATTATATAGACTATAGACAGTATGTATAGACTGTATGGACTAGACAGTATGTATAGACTAAAGACTAATATTTACTCAAAGACTACACTCAAAAGACTATAGACTGTATGTATAGACTGTATAGTGTGTAAGGCACGTGTGGTATGATATGTCAGTAGAATATTTACTTTTATGATACACTAAAGACTGTATTTAAACACTTTACACACCATGAATTCTGTAAGGACAGTACCGACTAATAAAAGACTGTATGTAATTAGAATATTGACTGAATAATTCACCACAGACTTTATTTAAATACTATATATATATATATTATGCGATTACTTGAACAGATCTCGTGGACACGTAACCAGAATATTGACTTTAATACTATACTATAGGCTGTCAGTACGAACAGACAGTACGATTACGAGACCCGTGACTCTTCTCAGCCTCGTGTTGTTGACTCATATAATCCCGTGATACTGAACTCCTATTGTTGACTCATATTGTCCCGTGATGTTTACGTGATGTCATCGGGGGGGCGTGATGTCATCTGGGGGGGGGGGG
>JAZEWT010000011.1:22082130-22111860 GCA_036362905.1 Mordacia mordax
TCAGTGATGTTCAGTGACAGTTCAATTACCTCAATTTTTCATCGCTTAATTATAACATATACTCTTACAAGCTTGTCAAAACAATGCTATTTACTGCTTTTTAAAATAATGAAATACAATTAATATTATGCAGAATTGAGGTCAGCCTTTTGGCCCGGCCCTCCAGAATATTTTCTGTTTCTCTTGTGGCCCCATGGAAAAAATAATTGCCCACCCCTGATCTAGAGTATGAAAATCCGGGCTTAGGAGCCGTTATCCCCTCCAATATAACGCTGCTCAAGCCAATTTAATTTCTCTTGATCATCAATGTGACTCCCATTGGTTATCCCCATAACTGCACCATCAAAATTGACAGTGAATGCATTGCCAGCTTCTGTTGTTATCCTTCGGTGTCCAATCGCATTTGAAGAAAATATAGATGTCACTGTGAATATTCTCGGTGAAAGCGTACCTGCTTTTTTTAAATGCGACTTCTGATTAGTGTGTTCTTGTTTCAGAGCAGTGTCTTCTTTCGTGCGAATGATCTCGTATAACGGAGTGGTCAAATTCATTATAATGCGATGTTTAAGAAAAGTGACTTCAAACCCGACTAGGCCAATAAAATGCCTTGTTATGCACTGGTTCGGACATTGATTTGGGTTATGATATGTACAGCCAGTTCGATAGCTGACTGTGAAGTGGAGACTTCTGCCCATTGAAGCATTTTATTATACTTTACTATGTTGGTTTATACGGGTAAGTGAAGTATCTCACAATGTATTTAGCAGCACTGTGCTGTGCTGCCCACAACCCATTATCGACAACACCTAGTTTGGTTTACAACAGGTTTTACCGTATCTGGCAATTATGCAGGTGTTAAGATCAGGTGTTAAGATCCCAAACACCAAAATAAACACATTTTGCAATGTGTCCAGTTTGCAAAAGCCACACATACTAGTGGCAAAGTATGCAAATAGGTAGCTTTGATAACCTATGCATTGTCCTTCAACTGTCCGACCTTCACCTGGCAGTGGCTTCCTTTTGAGCCTATTTGCCGGTGTCAGTCGTTGCCAAAAGGCATTCAGCTCAGGACAACGCGGTATAAATGCCTTATAGCTTAGGTGGGGCTGTTAACGCTATGGGTACTTTTTTGCCAGTATACATATATAAGATTATAACAGGTTTACCGTATCTGGCGATTATGCAGGTGTTAAGATCTTAACACCTGCATAATTGTCAGTCAATTATGCAGGTGTAAGATCCCAAACACCAAAATAGACACATTTTGCAATGTGTCCAGTTTGCAAAAGTAACACAAACTAGTGGCAAAGTATGCAAACAGGTAGCTTTGATAACCTATCCATTGTCCTTCAACTGACCGACCTTCACCTGGCAGTGGCTTCCTTTTGAGCGATTATGCAGGTGTTAAGATCTTAACACCTGCATAATCGCCAGATACGGTAAAACCTGTTGTAATCCTATATGTGTATACTGGCAAAAAAGTACCCATAGCGTTAACAGCTCCACCTAAGCTATAAGGCATTGATACCGCGTTGTCCTGAGCTGACTGCCTTTTGGCAACGACTGACACCGGCAAATAGGCTCAAAAGGAAGCCACTGCCAGGTGAAGGTCGGTCAGTTGAAGGACAATGCATAGGTTATCAAAGCTACCTGTTTGCATACTTTGCCACTAGTTTGTGTTACTTTTGGAAACTGAACACATTGCAAAATGTGTCTATTTTGGTGTTTGGGAGCCTGATTGTCAGTGTCAGCCAGATGATGCCAAAGGCTTTCAGCTCAGGACAATGCAATATCAATGCTTCGTAGCTCAGGTGGAGCTGTTTACGCTATGGGTACTTTTTGCCAGTGTACATGTGTAATTAACAGATCTTAACACCTGCATAATTGCCAGAAATGGTAAAAATCTGTTCTGTTAATTACATATGTACACTGGCAAAAAGTACCCATAACCTAGTTTGGTGTCCATTCAAGTATCACCCAAGTTTGAATCTTCTTAGCATCCAACGACGAATGAGACCGGGTGCATTGCAGGTGGTTTGGTCACGAGATATCGAGACCACAAGAACAATAATTAAGTATTATACTTGCTCTCCAAAGCTGTTATATCAGGATGGTCATGTCGAGTGTTCCTTTTCTGGCCTTTGCATTTTTTTCCTCTCATGCAGGGGCCATTATCAGGCATTGTTTCCAAAAAGGAGGTGAAACATCGCTAAGGAAGGAATACTAAATCCTCGATATGTCTATCCCGAAAGAACAACAATTGCAAGCAAGTTATATATCTCAGGCTGTGAAAACCTACATCATTTCATCAATTAAGCATTATCAAAAACATGCCTGTCTGAACACTTTTGGTATTCCCAACCCCCTGTACATATACCATCCAGTATATTATGCATTGTCCTGTGATTTTGAGAAAAGCCCACGCAAAATATCACAAATAATGTTTTCGCTGCAGCTACCTGCACTGCGTGACCTTTCGGGCCTTTTTCTAAAGGCTTGTGCATCCGTGTCGCATTTCATGAGACCACCGTACGATCGGAGAGGTGAAGAAGCTCACGAAAGCGCCATTATTCACAGCGGCGTTATCATGCCGTGAACTTGTCACCCCTCGCTTGACCACACACCCATGGAAGACATACCTGCAGAGAAGCAATTGATATTCCAAATTGTGGGGAAAATTTTGGCCTTTATTAAAGTTCAGGTTTATTTTTAAGCCTTGCTTTATGCCAGCGTTATTGATTTGGGGAGAAATCCCGACCAAGATTATTTTGACATCAAGCTATGTCCAGTCGCCCAAATAAGAGGCAGTCAGTGGAGTTGACACCAAACCAAGTGAAATTAACGGAATGAATTCTTTGGAAGTCTATCTTTCTCGAGCGAGAATTTAATGGTTAAGTTAATTCGAGCGATATTAAAGTCCCTTGCAATGTACCATGGCCAAGATATTTTTGCCAAGGTAAATAGGAAAGGCTTTCACTTGAACGTGTTTTTACACAATCGATGCAGTCCAAGTACCATTATCAACTTCGAGCTGTTCTCTGCAGCTCACTTTGATAGATGGGCTTTATTCGGGGGCTGCTTTAATTAAGCTAAAGCATGGCACCAACATGTGGGTTGAACCCGAAGGCAATAATGAATCAAAACCCAATAAATTTCAGGAACGGCCCTATTCCTTACGCACTCGGGAGATTTGCGACTGCAAGGTCCTAATGTGTTAAGGCCAAGGTGACAAGACAATCAAATGGCCGTCATTTATTGCTGCATAACCTTTCCGTAGACATTCAGGGCTGCCCTGAGATAGATGTTTATTATTACAGCAGAAATATCCAGTGAGCGTGCAAGCTCTAGATGCGGGATTCCTGCGACACAAAAAAAAAGTCTACGTCTATTCTGTCGATGTTATTCCACAATGTTTTCATGTAGCCTCGTCGTATGTTTCCCACTGCAGCAAGAGGACATGAACAAGCCAGCATATCTAACCGTTATGGGTACTTTTTTGCCAGTATACAAATATAAGATTACAATAGGTTTTACCGTATCTGGCGATTATGCAGGTGTTAAGATTGTAACTACAAGTGAATACCCGCCATTAAGCTATTATTTATAATAATTGTCCTTACATGAAGGAGCATAGCTTGCCTTTGCAAAGGCAGTATATTATCTTAAATAGCTCCCGGATCACTCAAAGAGTTGTGTTTTAATTTAAATGGATTTATATTGCGTTAACTATGGCAGTACTGCAGTCTGTTTAAATGTTTCCATATTATTAGAAGTTTCGGCAAGTGCCAAGTAAATACTCATAGCACAATGGGATCACTCGCGTGTCATTTACTTTTGTTGTTACATAAATACGCATAAACTCTTCAGTTTGTGTTCTGCTGGAAATCGTTTCGTACTTGGTCTTCTCAATATGCTACCAAATATAAGCACCTTGTTTATTAATTTTGACAGTATCCTCTTCCCCCCCCAACTTTAAATCTTTATATCACGTTGAATGACTGCGCGATGCAAGTATACTCATAGAATTCAGTGTTCAAATTAATCTGTTAACCGCGTTTCAGCACTTGCAAGCCTGAAAATTAGCTAGGCTCGGTGGAGCGGGCTGCTTGGACACTTTAGCGGCTGATGCAATATGCTCGTATCCCAGTGACCCAGGATCGATTGAAGTCCCCTAGGAGTATCTCCCCAAGGTTTACTCAGCATGAAATTGAGTTTTTAATGATACAGTTGCTGGGGAGAAATAACATCAGCCTTCTGTTATGACAGGATGAGAAACAAGAGCATTATTTTTATGAAAGTTACACCAGAGCAACTGGGTGGCTCCTTGACAATATCTACTCATTTATTCAGATCAATTTCATTGGATTAAAAAATGAGATTGACTGCCCTGTTGGACATTAGAGACTTGGCGACATTAAGTTATGCCTAGAACTGCAAGCAATAGGTTTTCTTAGAAAAGGAGTCTCTCAGTTAATTTACTCACCCTGCCTTTAGCGATCTGATTAAATTTTCCAATTTGGGCTCATGATTCCTTGTGTAAGGGCGGCGCGGTGGCCCAGTGGTTAGCGCTGTCGCCTCACAGCAAGAAGGTCCCGGGTTCGAATCTCTCGGCTCGGGTGCCTTTCTGTGTGGAGTTTGCATGCTCTCCCCGTGTCCGCGTGGGTTTTCGCCGGGCACTCCGGTTTCCTCCCACAGTCCAAAAAGCATGCTGCTGCATAGGTTGATTGGCTCGCAGGCTAAATTGCCCCGCAGTACCCAGCGATGGACTGGCGTCCCATCGTCGGTATATCCTTGCCTTGCGCCCTGTGTCTGCCGGGATATGCTACGGCTTCACCGTGACCCTGTAAAGGACTAAGCGGTTTCAGACAATGAGATGAGATAAGATTCCTTGTGTAAATGTTGCTCTCTTGTTGCTTTTCCTTTCCTTTTGACAGTGTCCAGAAAATTAGCATACACGTAAACAGGTATAATTAGTGAACGTTGAATAATCAATTATATCTCAAACACAATGAAAGCAAAAGTACTTTTGCCAGTATACATATGTAAAAAATGAAACGGTTTTTACCATTTCTGGCCATTTTGGAGGTGTTACGAAATTTAACTTGTGTGTACTTACCACAAGTATGTGTGGCTTTTGCAAACTGTACACTGTGTGAAATGTGTCTATTTGGTGTTTAACTTCTTAACAACTAATTGCCAGGAATCATAAAAAAACATTTCTCTTTATTACCATGAAATCTGTGCACGACGCAGAAAGCTGCCTCCAACGTCAGAGGCGAAACGTCGAGAAGCAGAGAGAGGGAACGTTCCATATGGCTTTCCCGAAAGAGCAGCTTTGGAAAGCAATTCTCGAATAATTGATCATGATTACATGAGTTCTTGAGCACAATGGCTGCTTAGTTCATCATTATAATCAACCACTGCTGGATTAAGTGTCCACTGCAGACATTGCAATCCCTCGAGGATTTGTGATGCTACAATCCATCGCTCTTCTGCAATTGAGCTGACCTCATCACTTCGTCTTCGCAGTGGTCATTCTCATGGGCATGCTTCTAGCTTTTGACTGCCACTCCATCACCTGTCTCATCTGTGAGTCATTATTCCTTATAGCAGTGTATTCTGTCGAAACCCACTTCTCTCAGCGCTCAATATGATGTCTCCAAGTCGTGATTATTTCCTGATCCACGTGTTCCCCTCTTTCTGTCCCTTGGTGTTGGCATTCCAAGCATGTACCTCCATACTGCGTTGGCATTATTTTTAGCCTTTGTGCCGTTACCTTAGTCGTCGATCATTATTTCTGATCCACGCCATAGCTGTAAGTATGCGCTCTATTTAAAACTATCGTCTGCATGCTGATTAGCATAATTGCCAGGAATGGTAAAAACCTTTGCTTCTCTTTACATGCTGATTAGCATGTTGCTTTTCATAATAATTTCGCGTTTTCCAAAAATCGCAGCAACTTTATGTTGTTCATTTATTTTTTTCACCATTTGAACCCCATCAGCATACAATAATTCCCTGACAGTTGGTGAAATTGAAGGATATTTGATTGTCTCATTTTTCCATTTGAGATCCTCCACATACACATTCTAGTCTCCATTTTTGAAACTAGGTGTTCATTATATTCACGTCCCTGTTGGCTTTGAATTCTAATACACATTTTATCCTCTCTAGCCTCTAGATGCTACATTTACCCCATCCTCCCGTCTTTAGCACTCTTTATCTAGCTGTTTCATTCACGCTGTAGCATGTTTTGCCCTTATGTAAAAGTCTATGACTTTATACTCTATACTTTTAAGTATGTGTGGCTATTGTCTGGGGCATATCTTTAAAGGGCCTATAACATGTAGTGGCTATAATGTTGGCTGGGAAACTCAATAAGAAGAATGCTTGAAACCTAAAATTGTACACAGCAAATTTCATTCCTTCATAATTAATGTCAATGCTTTGTCCGAGATAGAGAAAGTTATTGCTATTTAAAGGTATGACATTTTCGCCTTTCCTCCCCAACTCGCTGAACCCCAATTTATGTCTCTCACTTCTGTTTACAGTTCAACAGGGTTCTATTCTCCAGACATCCTTGTGCTTGTGTATAGCAATGGTGAAATCTACAAGGCCTCCTATTTGTATCCTTAGCACCCTCTGGCCTTTCCAAAATGACCAGCTGAAGGCATTTCTGGTGGAAGCAGAGTTGCTGAGAGGATTGTGGTTTAGCTCTACCGGTCGTGTTGGTGTAGGAAACACATTTGGTCTCCTCGCCAGATATCGGACGAATGGGTTCCCATATCAGTAGAGCTCGGGTCCTGCACTTCCAAGTTGTGATCTTTTAGCATTAATAAAGATCATACTGCTCCGTTGAAGATTACTGAGAGGAAATGTGATACTTTGCTTATGCTTTCTCTCACCACAGCTGGAAGAAAGGCCTTAACAAGACTGAGATCTAGAAACTTCTGTTAAGAGCATATTTGGCCTACTCTTCCATGTTGAGCAGATATCTAGAAAAGTGTGGGAGTATTTACACTCTGCAGAAGTACACACGACCTAATGATAAATTGTGGTGTACCTGTTATACTTGCTGGCTGGACGGGGATGGAGGAGTTTAGGCACCGCTGCCCATTGCTTTAGCTAACGTGTTGCGGGATCGAACCACTTACCACTGGATGCAAGTCCCACATGCTAACTATGCCACCACGATAGCAAAAAATACCGACAGTATATTAAACGTGAAACCATTTAAAATTGTAATGTCCTTACCAAGCAGTGCACTGCAAGGCTATGTAGTGCGCTAACCAGCAATCCTTCATGAACAAATGCAGAGCCAGTGTAAGACGTCAAACTCTATTTTAATAATGTAGGTTCTCACGGTTCGATGCATGATGATTGCTTCCAAAAGCTATTCTTTCGGGATAGCCACGTCGATCGCTATTCCACTCTCTCCTTCACGACGTTTCGACGCACAGAAGCTATGGAGAAGGACTTTTGGCTGGTTTCAAAGATGTTTTAGCAAACCATGCGATGGCTCAAGAGTTCAACGCACGGTACCGCCTACCCTGCAAGGGTGGGGAGGTGTTGATCTCGACAGCAGATATCGACGAGAAGTGAAAGGCACACTATGAGGAACTCCTAAACCAAGTAGACATGCCCTTGGAGGAGATGGGAGGGCCGGCGTGTTCTGGGGGTCAGAGCCCATTTCCTTGGTGGAAGTCACTGAGGTAGTTCAGAAGCTACACAGTGGCAAAGTACCAGGAGTGAATGAGATCCATCTGGAAATGTTGAAGGCCATGGTTATTGTGGGACTCTTATGGCTGACTTCGTTTCCACTGTTGTGTGGGTGTCAAGAACAGTAAAAATAATAATTGCATTTAAAGAGCGCTTTCCACCCGAGGGAAACAAAGAGCTGCACAGAGATGCAGAGAGAACGGCATGTTAATAACAATGACATAAGAATGGAAAATCAGCAACAACAACGCTTTTTGGGTTTTTTTTTTACAAATCCGAGCTGTGGAGAGTATGGCATGTTAACAACAACATCAAGACAGTTCAACTGAAAGTAAAATAGTAGCAATGAATAATAGGACATAAAGTAAGCAGAAAGAAACAATAAATTTTCTCAGTATTAAAGATAGGAGTCAAAGTGTTCGAGATAGGAGTCTCAATGTGAGAGATAGGAGGCACAGAGTTAGAGATAGAAGTCTAAGTGTTAGAGGTAAGAGTCACGTGTCCTAGCCAGAGGACTTGAAAGCCTTATGGAACAAATAAGTTTTGAGACGAGATTTGAAGATGCCCAAGGACTCAGCTAATCGAATCTCCAAAGGAAGGGCATTTCACAGTCTGGGAGCAGTGCACGAAAAGGCTCTGTTACCTATTGAATGGAGGTGTGACCTGGGCACATGCAGCAAGCCCACATTGGAGGATCAAACTTGTCGTGTTGAGGAGGGTGCCTGAAGTAGACCACGAATGTACGTCGGAGCAGCACCAGTGACAGTCTTGTAGGCGAGGAGGATCTTGAATTCAATCCTGTATTTAAAAGGTAACCAGTGGAGAGACATCACTACTGGAGAAATGTGATCGTGGATGGAGTCACACCAAGATTCCGGACTGCCTTAGCAATTACAATGATCTGGTCGTCAAGAATCAATTTGATAGGTTCAGCCTTGCACAATTGGTGCTCTTTTGTCGCCATTTAGTTTTAGAAAATTTGAATTGAGCCAGGCCTTCACAGTTGATAGTGAGGATGACATGCAAAGACCAGACGCAGTGATGGATGAAAAAAACCTAGCCTCGATTGCAACTTCCTTGATAATTATCGCCTCTTCTCAAATCTGCCATTTATCTCGAAGGTCCTTGAACATGCCATAGCCACGCAACTCCAGAAACACGTTTTTAACAATTACCTCCTCGATCCCTTCCAATTTGTTTTCAGATTCGGCCATAGTACTGAAACTGCTTTGGTAAAAGTAGTTCATGACCTACTCGTTGTTGCTGATGAAGGCTTGCCATGTATTCTTGTCCTCCCGGACCAGAGTGCTGCCTTTGATACTGATGACCACCCGATCTTACTTGAGTGACTGGAGGGTATAGGGATCACTGGCAATGCCCTGCGTTGGCTGAGCTCCTACCTGTCTGACCAGAAGCAGTTTGTCAGCCTCGGAGGCAAAACTCAGAGATCCATCCTGTTTTTTCTGGAGTTCCTCAGGGTTCAGTTCTCGGCCCACTCCTCTTAAGCATCTACATATAACCTCTTGGCCATATCCTGTGCAGCCTCAATCAAGGCTATCATTGCTATGCCGATGACATCAAAATAAAATCCATATCCACGCAAGTTATCCATCAATGCATCTGGTCTCTGCATGTCATCCTCACTGTCAACTGTGAAGGCCTTGCTCATTCAAATTTCCTAAAACTAAATGGCGACATAACAGAAGTTTAGTTTGTCGGAACCCCACACTAATTTTCCAAGCCTGGACCTATCCAACTGATGCTTGACGACCAGACTATTGAATTTGCTAAGGCAGTCCAGAGTCTAGGTGTGACTCTTAATTCCTCACTCACCTTCCAGACACACATCAACAAGGTGATGAAGGTAGCCTACATCCATTTCAGAAATATAGCCAGACTGCGCAACATCCTGTCACCCGCTGATGATGAGAAGCTAAAACACATCACCATCTCCTCAGGAATCAATTACTGCAATGCTCTGCTCCCTGGCACCCTCCCTAACTGATCAGTCGTCTCCAACGTGTGCAGAATGTGCCTGCTAAGAGTCCTCACACTCATCTATGATCACATATCCCCAGTACCGATGTCTCTCTACTGGTTACCGATGTCTCTCTACTGGTTACCTGTTAAATACAGAAATGAATTCAAGATCCTCCTTCTCACCTACAAGGCTCTCACTGGCATTGCTCCAACATACATCTGTGACCTACCTCAGGCAACCTTCTCAACACAACTTCGATCCTCCAATACGGGCTTGCTACATATGCCCAGGTCGGACCTCCATTTGATGGGTGACAGAGCCTTCTCGCACGCTGCTCATAGACTCTGGAATGCCCTTCCACTGGAGATTCGATCAGCTGAGTCCTTGGGCATTTTCAAATCTTGTCTAAAGACTCACTTGTTCCGTAGGGCTTTCACGTCCTCCGGCTAGGACTGTTGATGCGGCTCAGTGTTTTCATTCCGGGATGATGGCTCTCTTCCGACCTGTGCCTGCTCGGGAACATTTATTCCTTCCTTGTTTGTTGCAGATTTTTTTTTATTGCTTATTTTATGTCCTTCTAGAATGTATTACTACGATTTGACTTTCAGTGTTGAACTGTCCTGATGTTGACATGCCGTTCTCTCGGGTGATGAGTGCTCTAGTAGTGCAATTATGATTATTATACGATAAACGTTACATTAACTATTTCCCAACATATGTATTGTATTCACTGATAATTTTGCATTTACATTTTTTAGTTGAAAGTAAGATTAGATTTTACAGGTTGTTCTGCAGCGACATGTATATATAAAAAAAATCAAATTTTTTTTATTGTTGCTGATTTTTCCGATCTAATGTCGTTGTTATTGATGTGTCATTCTCTCTGTAGCTCTGTATAGCGCTTTGTTGTGACCCTCGGGTGAAAACGCTCTATAAATGCAATTATTACAATTTTTTTTATTGTCAATGATGAAGTTATTCCTGAAGGCGCTTGAGAGAAAGTTGGCTAAACCAGCTAACAGTAGAGAAGGCCCCAACATTTTAAGCATAACATCTAATGATTAGGGCGGCACGGTGGCCTAGTGGGTAGCGCTGTCGCCTCACAGCAAGAAGGTCCCGGGTTCGAATCTCGGCTCGGGTGCCTTCCTGTGTGAAGTTTGCATGTTCTCCCCATGTCCGCGTGGGTTTTCGCCGGGCACTCCGATTTCCTCCCACAGTCCAAAAAACATGCTGCTGCATCGGCTAATTGGCTTGCAGACTAAATTGCCCGCAGTGCTGGGTGATGGACTGGCGTCCCGTCGTAAATATATATATATATGCCTTGCGCCCTGTGTCTGCCGGGATAGGCTCTGGCTCACCGCAACCCTGTACAGGACTAAGCGGTTTCTGACAATGAGATGAAATGAGATCTAATGATGAATAACAATGAACAATTATAAGAATTTAAAGTCATAGTAAAAATAATTGAATTATTAAGACTGCTGCAAAACTCTCAAAACGTAGTCTTAAAACTGGTGGTTTGCAGAGCGGTTGTGAGCGACGCATCCTCGCTGATGTCACCACACGGTACCAGTGGATTGACAGACAGGGGTGGTAGTTTTCATTTTCAGAACGGGTAACCGGAGGGTGTATTCCAACTACCGCGGTATCATACTGTTCAGCCTCACTGGCAAAGCCTATGCTATCGTGCTGGAAAAGAGGATCCAGCCGATAGTTGAATCTCAGATTCTGAAGGAGCAATGCCGATTCCGTCCTGACCATGGAACAACAGACCAACTTTTTACACTCATATATTTTCTTGAGGGGTCATGGGTATTTGCCGAACCAGTCTGCATGTGCCTTGTGGACTTGGAACAGGCTTATGACCGCGTGCTCCAAGAAGTCCTGTGGGAGGTACTGCGGGAGTGCAGAGTACCGGGGCTACTGCTGCGCACCTTTGGTCCTTGCACTGCCGAAGTGAGAGCGTGTTAGCGTCCTTGGCATTAAGTCAAGCCGATTTCCAGTGGGTGTTGGGGTTTGCCAAGGGTGCGCTTTGTCTCCTATTCCGTTCGTGATTTTCCTGGACCGGGTATAAAGGTGTAGCTGAGAACCGGAGTGTTTATGGTGTAGGGTATTAAGGTGATATCTCTACGTTGTGAAGATGACATTGTCTTTGCTTCATCAGACTGATCTCCAGTGTGCAGTGGAATGGTTTGTGGCTGAGTGTAACGTGGTAAGGATGAGTGTCAGCACCTCCAAATCTGAGGTCATAGTTCTCGCCCGAAAAAAAAGGTGGCTTACCCCCCCTGGGTAGGGTGAGCAGCTGACTCAGGTGGAGGAGTTCACGTATCTCGGGGTTCTGTTCAAGAGTGAGGGTAAAAGGCTGCGTGAGATTGATAGATGGATGGGGGCAGCTTCGGCAGTAATGCAGGCGTTGCACCAGACCGTTGTAGTGACGATGGAGCTGATTTGGGTGGCAAAGCTCTCAGTGTACCGGTCAGCCTTCATTCCATCCCTCAATTGTGGTCATGAGTTTTGGGTAATGACTGAAAGAGTAAGGTCCCAGATACAGGTGGTTAAAATGAGGTTGCTCGACAAAGTTGCTAGGCTCAGCTTTAGAGATAGGATGAGGAGCACAGTGATCCTGGAGGATCTCAGCATTGAACCACTGCTCCTTCACATTGAGGGGAGTAAGTCAAGGCTGTTTGGGCGTCTAATATGGATGCCTTCTGGGCGCTTTCATTTGGAGGTGTACCATGCATGGATAACTGGGAGTCGACCCCGTGGCAGACCGAGAAGCAATTGGAGAGATTATGTCCCTCAGCTAACCTTAGATCGCCTTGGAATCGCCCAGGAATAGTTGGAGGAAATTGTTTGGCAAAAGGACGTCTGGGCTGCTTCACTCAGCCTATTGCCTCCGTGACTCGGCATGACAATGGGTCTGGAAGGACTCGGAGATGGCGTTAAACTTGACGTGGGTTTATCAGCAGCGTATAAGGTACCAGCTCAAGCTAAACGTCAAAAACAACAGCATGGTAACTGGTGTTTTAAAATGGGGAACATTACTAGGGTTAATTTGGGGTTAAGGATGAGGTCGCACGTCTTACTCGCCCCCTTGCCCTTTTCTGCACACAGCGGTTCCCTGATCAAAGGGTCTACCAAAGGCACTGCCTCGCTCTTATTTCATGTCCTCTTAAGTAGATTCCCTCGGCTTCGCCCCTGGGTCCTCCCTTCTTCCTGCCCTTTGGCATCTTATCCTGGTCTTGGCCAATCGGGGTCTTTTCTGCGACGTGAGTGGGGACCAATAGATTTGAAGGAGGCCAATTTGAAGAGGTAGGTTTGCAAAGGCTGGGAATTAGGCGAGTCTCCTCAGGCCTCACATGGAAGCCCTTTGCTTTAAGGTCATACATAACCCCCCTCCCTCTTAAAGAACCTAGCCATACTCGGTTAACATTAAAGCAATTTTCAAGCAATTCTACTGATACAACCAGGGAAAACATATAAACAATCTGACGCTTCCAGCGCAACTCCATGCAATGCGCCACAGTGTTGATCTTGGTGGTTGTGGTAACCAAATCGGTTCTATGCTTTTCCCTTGCAGCCGTCTTAATCCTCCAGTTTAAGTCGTTCTCCTGTGGAAACCAAAGACAAGCAAGATAAAGTATTCACGATGGGTTATACAGTCCTTGTGATTTGTGATGACCCTGTACCTGGCAGACTGGTAGTGGTGTCCTGTTGGGTGTGGTGTGCTTTCAAGCATGATGTATGGACCACCAAACGGCGATATCCTCATGACACACATACATTTTGTGGTTACCAGACATTGACCAATTCCATTGATCCTTTTCACGGTCTGTGGCACTTTGGAGACGCGCCCACTGAGACTTGTGGGCAGTGCAACAACACCGTTGTCTCTCACCTTCCATTGTATGGGCGTTTCATGCACAGTGTGTGGTCGTAAAATTTGGCCTGTGCTATCTCTATGCCTCATTAAAATATGTGAGCAGTCTATTCAAGTTCGCTGTGCCACAATTTATATTGGAGTTTGTGTCCCTAAGCTGCTCGTCTATGAAAGGCACCATTTCCTTTCTGAACATAAGGTAGAAAGGCAAGTACCCTGTGCGTGGCAGAGCAATATGCGATCAGTGCTCTCAGAATGTGCAGGTCCTAATCGTTCTGCCATTCGCCAGTGAGATGATTGAGCATGGCCGTTATTGTACGGTGCAATAATTCTACTATGCCAATTCATTTGAGGTTAGTATGGTGACATACAGATTTTCCTGCTACCGGTAATTTAGCAAACAGTGGCCAGTAGCTTTAAGGAGAAATTTCGCCCCTGGTTTGTTAGCAATCGCTCTGGGGATCTAAAATATGCCAAATAACTCGTGGTAAAGGCATCTGTGCCTTCTGGTCCAGGAGGGATCAGATCATAGGCCATCTGGTCAAATTAATTACCCCTACCAGAAGCCATCTATTGCTGCTGTTTTGGGTTTTGGGAACAGGTCCCAAAATCTAATGTGAACAATTCGTTGCCGCATTTTACAACTATTTGTTTGGGGGGGGGGACGACGACCCGCTTACCCGGAGACTTACTGTGAGGCAATTGGTGCATGTCTTGACATGTTTTTTACCAATGTAATGATGTCGGTTTTCACAGTTTGATGCATGATTGCTTCGAAAAGCTGCTCTCTCGGGTTAGCCGCGTCGACCTCTCCCTCTTCCCCCATTGCAACGTTTCGCCTCACACGTTAGAGGCATATCAGGCGCTTTGTCCGAGGATGCCTTTAACGTGTTAGGTGAAAATGTCGCGATGGAGGGAGAAGGAGCGATCGACGCGGCTGTCCCGAGAAAGCAGCTTTCGAAACAATAATTTTTTTTAAACATCTGCTCGTTTCAAAGGCAAGAAATAGGAGCGTTGCAGAGCACTATTGGTCTTGTTCTCTCCAAAGTGGGCGAAATTATGAACATAGATTTCTCACAATAGATACAATTTCAGTTTAGTTAGTACAACCAGGATGCGACATTGACACACCTTTTGGTGCGTATTTATAACGATTTCCACAGTATATGGTGCTCTGGGCTTGTTGGGTCAGTGTGTGCCGATTTAAAATTTCCCTAACGTGAGCAAGCCCATCATCTTGCTCCTGCTATGAGATCCATTCGGCCCTAGATAGCCCCAAGGTAGTGTCCCCCGGCTGTATCAAAATAGGCTGTTCACCTTCCACAAAGGGCGCAACGTCATCACCATTTTGTTTGCAGGGTTTGCACCGTTCAGCCTCTCTGACACGCGCAGGCCTGGGGTGAGGGTAACCTTAACAAAGCGTCCACATTTGCGTGTTGTATGCCCTTCCAGTGTACAATATCACATGTGGACGCATGAAGCTGCTCCATCCATCGAGCTAACTGTTCCGACTGTATATCAACTCGGAGGGAATACTGAAGATAGGTGTGGTCTGATTGAAGTGTAGACCTGCGCCCATAGAGATAGGGCCTAAAGTGGGTGTGAAATGCACAATGTGAGCAGTTCTTGTCTGGTGATGTAATGGTGCTCTTCAGTGCTTTTAGGAATAATGAGGACCCTGCTGCCATAGGCAATAACCACCTTGTATCTGTGATAACACTGCTCCCAGACACGTGTCGCTGACATCTGTATCTAGTAAGAATGGACGTATAAAGCCTCGGTATGCAAGCGGCGGTGCTGAGACAAGGTACAAGCTTAATATAATGAAGGCTTCCTGTTCATTTCTCCCCAAGTGAATTGACTCTTTGCTCCTGTTAAGGCATATAATGGGTTGACGATGGAGGTAAAGTTTTCCATTAAGCAGTGATAATAGGAGACAAACACAAAAAAATGGTGTACCTGCTGAACATTAGTTGGTCACAGCCATTGAGCAACACACGTTATTATTTGTGGGTCTGTGGTTATTCCTGTAACTCTAACAATGTGGCCCAGATAGCGTACAGATGTGTGCACTAGGTGACATTTTAATAGTTTAAACTTGAGCGCCGCATCCTGCACCCTTAAAAACACATGTCGAAGTCGTGTCATGTGCTCGTCAAAGATTTGACTGAATGCAACGACGTAATGATGTAGGTTTTCACGGCTCGATGCATGACGATCACTTCGAAAAAGCTGCTTTTTCGGGATAGCCGCGTCAGTCGCGCCCCCTCTCTCCATCGCGACATTTCACCTCACATGTTGGAGGCACCCTGAGGTGCTGTGTGAATACAATGATGTTGTCCAAGTAAATAACAAAAATTTCCGACTGGAGACCTGCCATCATGAGCTTCATAGGCCACTGGAAAGTAGTTGGAGCATTTTTCAATCCTATAGGCAGGCAATTAAATTGGTATAGGCCCTGAGGTGTTGTAAATGCCGGCTTTGGCTTTCAGCTGTCATCAAGGGGCAATTGCCAAAAACCGAATAAGTCTAGCATGCTGAAATTTAGCTCAGCATAGCGTGTTGCGGCTTTCATCTACCCTGGGGATGGGTAACATGTCCGCTAAGTTGACCTGATTTTACGCTATGGGTACTTTTTGACAGTGTACATATGTAATTAACAGAACAGGTTTTTACCATTCCTGGCAATTCTGCAGGTATTAAGATTTCAAAACACACATTGTGAAATGTGTCTATTTGGTGTTTTGAAATTTTAACACCTGCATAATTGCCAGGAATGATAAAAACCTGTTCTGTTAATGACCTGATTTAGTTTCCGGAAGCTTACGTAAAAATGGGGGGACACAACGGTTTTTTTTCGAATGAAAACAATATGACCAGCCCATGGGCTATTTTATTATATCTGCCTTTAAAATATCCCGTACTGCTTCATGTATAATTTTCTTTTCAATGGGTGCCATCCTGTACTCATCTCATCTCATTATCTGAAACCGCTTAATCCTATATAGGGTCACGGTGAGCCGGAGCCTATCCCGGAAACACAGGGCGTAAGGCAGGAATACACCCGACGACGGGACGCCAGTCCATCGCCACCATCCTGTACGATTACTGGCATATGGGTGTGGTGTCTGCTATGTCGATGTGGTAATACTTCGTTTCTACCCTCCCTCTATCATATTGGTGCTGTCCAAAAACGTCACTAAATTCTAGCATTGAGATCCTTAATTTAGTCAGCTGATTGGTCATTAAGTCATCGTTGGCCTGGCATAAGTTGTCAACCCACTGTTCTGCCCTAGGGTGGTTGGACCACTGCCCTTATTGCTCAATTTTCACGCTTAGTCGGATTCATGGGGGTGACGTGTGTGATGTGTGTGCCAGCTTGTAATGTTGTGAGTACAAGGGATGTGTTGAGGATGCGAGTAAAAATGGGCTGCTTCCGGATTAAAATGGTGTCTGCACCCTGACTCCCAGCCTGTCTGTCCTGGCCATTACGTACAACGGTATTGGTTTGTCAGGTCTCCATGTGACTGATGGAGCACAAAGTTTGAGAGGAAGAAGTAATTCCAAATGCAGAGGGATGGACAATGTTTTCATCACTGCATCTTGCAACCAGGCCGCTTAATCCTCTGATGGGGCGCAACCTCCCCTGCCGCACATCTCCTTCCGTTGCCTGGCGTGGGAGTTGTTTTCTACTATGTACCCACTCGCGCTCCTCCCCAACGTCTATATCGACCCTGAGCATGTTCTAAGTTTATGCTAATAAAATTTCCCTTGTAAGTTCAGCAGTTCAAAGTTTACGGCTTACTACTTTGCTCATTGATCATGGTGCACATCTGTTCTGCTTTCTCTAGATGTCAGTCAGCATAAACTCAAACAAGGCACATATTTGCACAGCAACATCCAGTGCAGCCGTCTCCACAAACCTCAGTGCACTCAGTTATAGGTAGAGACACTGGTGTGACAGTCTCAACTTCCCTCTATCCTCTTGCCTTAAATCAGGAGCCGTACGGTGGTCGGGTTTAGTAGAGCATGGGTTCAAGATGGTTGCACTTTTTTCACTGCTGCATTTCTCTCGCTTGATCTTCACCTTGCAATTTCTCGCTGAGTGATTTATAGAGGACCAACAATGTAAGCACTCTTGAAATTTCTTCAACAGACCCTTCCTTTATTTCAACGTCTTTCTTCGGAACTTGCAGCATTTCTGAAGGCAATGTGTTTTCCCATACAGTAGACATTGTTTTTGGGAATTCTCTACTTTATAGCCCTTGTTGGGTGCGTAGATGGGAGTGTGGTCTTTGCGGAAACAATGGGCTTCACTCTATAATAGATGTTCAAATATACAAGTCCCAACGAGGAGGAATCAGCTTGCTCTCATTCTGGTTATTTCGACTTGAGATTCGAGCAGAGTTCTGAGTTCTATTGAAGAGCACTTTCTCTATGACCACTGGACTACCATAACACTCCTCAAGTCTATCATAACCTCCGTGCACTTAGCAGGAGTAATTTGGAATAAATATTTTAATCATTGTTGTGGGGAGAAGGCACGAGGTGGGATGCCCACAGAGTGGGGACTGAAGGGCAGATCGCGAGAAGAGACAAGGTGCTATGCAACTAAACAAATAATCAGTCGAGTGGCAGTTAACAATTGAACAATCAGTATCAATTTAATAACCCCATTGATATGACAACCAACATGTAACCGTGACTCATTTAGTATACGTAATAATATCAGTACTGCACTACACTGTACGGCGTCATTTTACGTTGTGCGAGATGGAATATACCCGATAACCGTTGCTGAAAGCTTACGCTAATGTATTTACAGAACAACGTTCATTCAAGGGTGTCAGTGAGTGCATGTGTACGTGACTTATTGATGGTCGAAGTTCTGCAGTCCAGTTGCTGGTAGTGTGGTGGAAGTCCTCACGCAGTCGGAGGACGCAGAGGGATTTTACACACGCAGTCACAGTCGTACCACTGCCGTTGATGTGCCACACTCAGTGAAGGTGTTGATAAGCTGCTGGCATACCTTTGTCTGGATACATGGCTATCACTGCGTTATTTGCGTTCCGTTTCCTGAACATGTTGCTGTCACTGAGTTCCTTGCTCGGCGTTGTCCGAACATGGTGTTGCTGAGTCTCATGCACTGTGCAGGCTGACGTGCTGCTATCACTCAGCCACTGGCATTGTGCTGTTTTTGCCAAGTTCTGCCCCGCAGCGTTCTACTGTGCTATACACCGCGGTCGGTTGCAACACTGTCTCTGTGCCGCTGCTTAACAAGATATGGAGCACACAACGTCATCTCATCTCATCTCATTGTCTGAAACCGCTTAGTCCTATACAGGGTCACGGTGAAGCCGGAGCCTATCCCGGCAGACACAGGGCGCAAGGCAAGGATATACCGACGATGGGACGCCAGTCCATCGCCGGGCACTGCGGGGCAATTTAGCCTGCGAGCCAATCGACCTATGTGGCAGCATGCTTTTTGGACTGTGGGAGGAAACCGGAGTGCCCGGCGAAAACCCACGCGGATACGGGGAGAGCATGCAAACTCCACACAGAAAGGCACCCGAGCCGAGAGATTCGAACCCGGGACCTTCTTGCTGTGAGGCAACAGCGCTAACCACTGGGCCACCGCGCCGCCCACACACAACTTATAACCAGTAAATTGTAAAATTTCTACACATTACAACAAAAACATATTTCATAATTTACTACAACTTTCACCTTCAACTGATAATGATGTTGCCACAGCAGCTGTGCCAATCTTGATAGTGCTGTGGAATTCAGGTTGGGTGTTAACGTACGTACGCTGACACCAAATCACGTTAAGGCCACATGCCTGTCTTTAGAATTAACATACCAATGTAAGTAATATTACACGTTAAAGAACCCCCTGTACCCATGCATATCGGATCAAGTGGTGTTAGAGAGCACCTGTTAATACCAGAGCAGCATGCCACAGTATAATGTGGCCAGCCCACTAACACCAATACCCATTTAAGCCTAAGTAAATCCAGGGAAGACCCAGAACAAGTTATGACATGACTTTCCACTCTCAGCTATGATTGAAAATCAAACAAGTCAATGCTCGGGGTTTATATCGCCGTGTTTTAAACCACTGCACCATCCATCCATTTTTTACACCGCTTGTCCTGGTGAGGGTCTCGGTGGCAGCAGTCCAAGGAGAGTGGACCAGACAACCCTTTCCTCAGCAACAGATTCCAGCTTTTCCTGGGGGATTCCCAGGTGTTCTCAGGCCAGCCAAAGGATATAATCCCTCATGCGTGTCCTGGGTCGGCTTCTAGGTCTCCACCTATTGGGCCGTGCCTAGTAGACTTCCCAGGGGAGCCTTCCAGGGGGCATCCTTACCAGATGCTCGAACCACCTCAACTGGCTCCTCTCAATCCGGAGGAGCAGCGAATCTACTCTAAGGTTCCCCGGATTTCTGTGCTCCTCATCTTGTCACGGAGAGTGAGCCCAGGAACCCTGTGAAGAAACCTCATTTTTGACGCTTGTATCCGCGATCCCGTTCTTTCGGTCATTACCCAAAGTTCATGACCATAGGTGAGGATAGGGACATAGATTGACCTGTAAACCGAGAGCTTTGTCCTCGGACCAAGTTCCCACTTCACTACCACGGACCAGTACAGTGCCCGCATCACTGCAGACGCTGCTGCAATCCGCTGGCCAACCTCACGTTCTGCTTACTATCACTCGTGAACAATACCCCAAGATATTTAAACTCCTCTACTAAGGGCAACTGCTCTCCCCTTACCTGAAGAGGGCAACCCACTCTTTTCCGTGATAGAACCATGGCCACAGATTTGGAGGTGATGACTCTCATCCCAGCCGCTTCACACTCAGCTGCAAAACGCTCGAGTGCCCATCGGAGGTCACAATCCGATGAGGCGAGAAGAGCAACGTTTTCTACAAACAGCAGCAATGCTACCTCCACGCCCCCAAACTGAACATTCTCCGTACCCTGGCTGCGCCTTGAGATCCTGTTCATGAAAATCACGAATAGGAGCGGACACAAGACACACCATTGGTGGAGACCAACCGCCACATTGAACGGATTCGACTTCACACCAAGTATACGGACACAGCTCTCGCTCTTGGAATAGAGAGACCGGATTGGTCTCAAAACAGATGCCAGCATCCCATACTCCTACAGCACCTTCCACAGTAAATCTTGGGGCACACGGTCATAGGCTTTCTCTAGATCTACAAAACAAATGTAGACTGGATTAGCAAACTCCCATGACCCCTCAATTATCTGTGAGGGGTCAAAAGCTGGCCCATGTTTCCACAGCCAGGACGGAAATCGCATTGTTCTTCCTGAATCTGTGGTTCGACTAATGGTCGAAGTCTCCACTTCAGGACCCCGGCATAGGCTTTACCTGGGATGCTAAGGAGTGTGATCCCTCTGAAGTTGGAGTACACTCTTTGGTCCCCTTACTTAGAGATAGGGACCACCACCCCAGTTTGCCAATCCAGAGGTACGGAACCCACTTTCCATGCAACATTGAAGAGGCATGCCAATCGCGACACCCCAACACTGTCCAGTGCTTTCAATATCTCTGGACGAATCTCATCCACGCCTGCAGCCTTACCATTCCGGAGGTCATTGACCGCTGTAGTGACTTCAGCCACAGCAATGAACCCGACCCCACCGCAGGTTTCCAGCACTGCCTCCTGGAAGGGGGGCCTGTCCACCGGGTTAAGGAGTTCTTCAAAGTGTTCCTTCCACCATCCAACTATCTCCTCAGTAGAGGTCAGTGTTTCCCCACCGTTACTGAAAACAGCTTGGGCGACGTCCCGTCGACCCCTCCTAAGGTGCCGGATGGCTTGCCAGAACATCTTTGAAGCCGTCCAAAAGTCGCTTTCCATGGCCTCTCTGAACTCCTCCCATGCCCTGACTTTTGCCTCAGCAACTGCTTTAGCTGTTTCCAAGCCACCCTCACTGCTCGTTTAGGTCTCCCAGATCTATCAGGCAGCGCCTTGTGCGTCGAATCCAACTCACTACCAAGTGGTGATCAGTTGACAGCTCTGCCCCTCTCTCACCCGAGTGTCCATAACATACGGCCTTAGGTCTGCTGAAACAACTATTAAGTCGATCATTGACCTTCGGCCCAAGGAGTTCTGATACCAAGTACCCTTATGAGCCTCCTTGTGTTCGAACATGGTGTTTGTTATGGAAAATTCATGGCAAGCACAGAAATCCAGTAACAACTCACAGCTTAGGTTCAGATTGGGGAGGCCATTTCTCCAAATAACGCCCCTCCAGGTATCTCCATCGTTCCCCACGTGTGCATTGAAGTCTCCCAGTGGGACTATGGACTCAGTAGACAAAACCCTATTGAGCACCGCAGCAGCTGTTTCTAAGAAGGCCGAATACTCTGGACTGCTATTTGGTGCATACGCACAAACAACAGTCAAAGTATTCCTCTCCGAGACTCGAAGTCTCATTGGGGCTTGTGAGTATCCCCACACCCACGCTGGGCTGCTCACCGGGGGCCACCCCGGAGCATGAGAGGGACCAACCACGATCGAGAAGTTTGGTTCCAGAGCTTTGTGTGGAGGTGAGACCAACTCTCTGAAGCTGGTATTTTTCCACCTCCTCCACAAGCTCTAGCTCTTTCCCCACCAGAGATGTGACATTCCACGTCCCAATAGCCAATTTCCATTGCAAAGGTCTAGTCTGTCTTAGTTTGTCCTTTTCACTGCCGTGACGGCATGCATATACTGTATATGCATGCAGTATTACAATACATTAAATATCAATTATTTACAGCATTTTGCAGCTGGGGACGCCTTAGTCCAGCAGTGAATTGAAACGATTGCTCATAGAATTCACCGTAGTTCATCACATTAAACAATCAACTAGTGAAGGCGATGGGGGTTGCCTAGCATCGGTTGCCAACCATGTCAGCCGTGGTAGGGAATCAATCTTAGGTATTGGGGTTCATAGGGTAGTGCGTTAACCACTGCACAGACACTCCACCCTTCTACAACCAATATCCAATATAAATTGAACACAAATTTCATTGAAATGCGTTTGCACCGAGGCTATATAGTCACCATAGGCCATCTGCCATTTCCACAGGCGGGTCCTACCGCCTACCCAGCAGGCCTGCTAGGGGAGATGCGATGCCCAATTTGAAATGCGGTAAAAGCATTCCTTAAAACCTCTGTATGCTCGAGTCCCAGGGCCTGTAGCCAAGAATATATGATTAGTTTAAATAATGCTCCACCGATGCTTGCTGGTGTTGTATGTACTTTAGCCCCTTTGCTGCAAAATAAATATAAGCGGCTATAAAAGGTTTGCACAAGCAGGTGTTTTACAAATTAGTAAGTGGGATATGTCAATCATATACGTGACGATATAATCATTAATATTGACTGAATCATTAATAGCAAACAAGAGAATTTATTTGGTAATTAAAAAAATAATACGATTTATAACGCGGGGAAATTTCATGCCTGATCAGCAACGAGACACGAACACAGAGGTGCGGAGGCGAGCTCAGTATGGGAAAGCCTAATAGAATAATAATAATCATTGCATTTATAGAGCGCTTTTCACCTGAGGGTCGAATAGGTGTCGTTTGAGATTTAAAAAAATCAAGGTTGTGATGGTATGTCAGAAATGTAGGGGAAGTCTGTTCCAGGTTGTAGGTGCAGATATGGAAAGAACCGTTCTGCATTATTTATTTTGACTGCCATGAACATTTAGGGATAACGCGTGAGCACATTGCGATGAGTCGTGCGAGTAGGTGGGTGAGTGGTGTGTGAGTGTGTGAAGCACATTATGGTGAGTGGTATGAGTAGATTAGCGAGGTATTGCAGGTGTCCTGAGTGTATGGTTCGGTGGCATAGTGCGGTTTTGTAAATGATTCGCTGTTGTTTTGGTAGCCAGTATAGAGTGAGCATGCAGTCGGTCCTGAGTATCTGGATGGGGGATTTTAAAGATTGCTCGTTGCGAGGTTATGCTGAAGGCGGAGGAGTTTGTTGCATGGTTGTTTAGTGGGTCCGTTTAGAATTGCAGTGCAGTAGTCAAGTCGAGTATTGATGATTATTGTTGACTGGTGTTTGTCTCGTATATTAAATGTAATTCTTTTTCTTAAATAAAACACATTATCGAAGCTTGTGTGAGCAACAAACAATGATGTTTTGTTTAGCTATTATGAAAATGTGGTGTAGAGTGTTCACGGCCTCTTGGATATTCAAAGAACAACTTTGCCATCCGCAGCATGTGTTCTGAACTAAGACAGAAACTTGTGTGTTGATTCGCAAAATTGTCCGTGGACAGGAATTCACGTTTTTTGGATAGCATGTAAGCTTTGAATGTTTATCCATATTGAAAGCCAATCACAAATGTTAGAGTATTATTGAAAATAAAGTGACTAATGGATTACATTGCTTGTTGACACAACCATTAAAATATAAGTGACTGAAAAGCATGTTTCAGCATATTGTCTTACAATTTTATACAATGTACCATATTTACTAAATGCATTCAACTTTCCAGAATCACGACCTTAATTAAAACTGTGCATATTACAATATCATGCAATGGCTTAATATGCACCCAAAAATGACTCTAATAATTATTTTGCGAAAATTATTTAGAGGGAATTTTATTACAGGTAACAGCTAAGAAAATTAAATATTACCCAGGGTGAAAGGTTTGGTTTCGGTTCTAATTAATGATTGCATTTGTATTCGGACGCACTTTACATTTTCAGCAGAGTTCGTGTTTATATGCTCTGAAAAATATGTTTGTATCTAAACTAGACACAGTAAACACATTTAATAAAAACATCTCTGAAATAACATATACACTGCATTGTTAAAAATACTAAAATTATACAAGACTGAGCCTTTGTGCACAAGACTGTGCACAAAGGCTCAGTCACCCATCAAATGCCAGTGCGATCTAGGCACACGTAGCAAACCGGTATTTGAGGATCGAAGTTGTCATGTTGAAGAGGATGCCTGAACTAGGTCACAGATGTATCTCGGAGCAGCGCAATTTTAGAACCTTGTATGTGAGAAGGAGGATCTTGAATTCAATCCTATATTTAACAAGTAACCAGTGGAGAGACACCAGTACTGGGGATATAAGATTGTGGATGGAGTGCGGGTGAAGGCTCTAGTAGCCACATTCTGCACACGTTGGAGATGATTCATAAGGTAGGCAGGGACGAGAGGAAGTCGTACATTGCAATAATTGATTTGTGAAAAGATGAAGATGCGGAATAGCTTCTCAGTATCAGAGGGTGAAAAAATGTTGTGCAATCTTACTATATGATGATTGCTTCGAAAAGCTGCTGTCTCGGGACAACCGCGTCGTTCGCTTCCTCTCCTCGCGACGTTTCGCCTCACACGTTAGAGGCATCCTCAGGCTGTCCCGAGAGAGCAGCTTTTCGAAGCAATCATCATGCATTGAGCCATAAAAACCTACATCATTACAATCTTACTATATATTTCCGAGATGACAATATGTTATCTACGTAACCTTATTGATGTGTTTTTCGATGGTTAGTGAGGAATCAAGAATCACTCCGAGACTTTGGACTGCCTTCACGACTTCGATGGTGTGTAGTCAAGTAACAAATGCACATATTCAGCCTTAGATAATTGATGTGGGTTGACAAGCAAAACTTCTGTTTAATCGCCATTTAGTTTGAAAAAAATAGAATCGAGCAAGGCCTTCACAGTTGACAGTGAAGACAACATGCAAAGAGCAGACGAATTGATCGACAGAATTGCATGGATATAAATTTGGATGTCATCGGCATAGCAAAGATAGCTTAGATTGATTAATTTAGAGATGGGTCGATAATTATAAGGGATGTTGCTATCGACGCTGGGCTTATTGAGCAGAGGGGTAAGTGCAGTTGTTTTGAATAGTGATAGAATAATGCTGGAGAGAAGTGAATTGTTGAAAGGCTAAGTGATGAAGCTGGCAAGCGATTTAAAGATTGCCCAGAGTAGTTTGGATTAGAAGGGGTCCAAGAAGCAGATTTGGTAACGAATGAAGAAACATCAGCTTGGAGGACTTTTGGCACCATTCCTCGTTACAGAACTCCTCCAACTCACAGATCGTTGCGGGATTTCTTGCATGAACTGCTCGCTTCAGGTTGTGCCAAAGCATTCATTCAATAATGCGAAAACTCTTGTGCTTCACCTGTTCTGTTGTATATTTATCTGAGTGTTAAGGATCATTGTTGTTGCTTGCATGACCCACTTTTCGTAAAGCTTAAGCTCACGGACAGATGCCCTGACATCCTTTTGTTGATTGTGCTGGTAAAATTTAGAATTCATGGATTTCCAAATAATGGCATGCCACCTTGGTCCTTCCACCAACATTAATCACCGTTGGAATGAGGTTCTGGTATAAAAATGCAGTGTTTGAGCTTCATCCAATATAACGTTCCTCATCTAAGCCAAAAAAGTTAAAATTTGGACTCATCTTTGGCAAACTTTTGGCATGATGACGTCATTAGGGAGGACGTAAGCCTTAATTGCCGCTCGGCAAACAGTCTATAGTAGCTACAGTTTATACATATGGTCTATTGTGTAAACATATAATCTATAGTCTGTACAGCCTATACATACATTATATGGTGTATATATATACAGTTTATGGTCTGTACAGTTTATACATAAAGTCTATGGTATATACATATAGTTTGTGGTCTGTGTAGTCTATACATACCGTCTTTAGTTTATAAATAGTCTTTAGGCTATACAGTCTATACATACAGTCTATAGTGTATACAGTATATAATACAATATAGTCTATACAAACAGTCTGTAGTGCATATATACAGTCGATAGTCTTTACAGTTTATATATACAAGCTATAGTTTCTATACAGTTTATAGTCTATACAATCTAAATATACAAGCTATAGTCGATACAGTACATAATGCAGTATATAGTGCATACATACAGTCTAGTCTATACGGTCTATACATACTGTCTATAGTGTGTATATATACAGTATATACAGCCAGTTTATAGGGAACATACACAGTCTATAGTATATACAGTCTATTCATATGGTCTCTAGTGTATACATATAGTCTATAATCTATACAGTCTATAAATACAGTCTATAGCCTATAAAGTCTATGCATACAGTCGACAGTGTAGTGATGCATCGCATACTGGGTGTGGCTCTCCTTGCACCCCATGTCTCCAGAGGTGGGCTCCAGCCCCTGTTCGATATAATCACCTACACATGCGCGGCTCTAAAGAGTTTGATTCCTACATGCATTCCTTGTAACCCAAACCGTCTGGCCATCTGCCGTGAGCTGATGATACTTCGATGCCCTCGTTACATCAATTGGGGCTCCGACAACAAAGAGCCCATTAACCTTCCTACAATTGATTTCTCTACCCCCTTCCCTGTATTAAGCCCTACATATCTGGCGCTGAGAGAACAACAAGTTAGACCTATTGCATCTCGACGTTGCTTGTGAAAAATACCGCTGGTCGGAGCCCCTCTTTCAGCATGCACATTGTCTGCAAATGAAACCCATTTTGTACTGCTCAATGAACACCGAAATAGCCCCTCTCATCGATGAGCAGATCTTGGACAACAGTCTGGACCTGATCTGCCTAACAGAGACCTAGAATCATCAAGATTATTTTCTCACGTTGAATCAGGCTCTACCGCGAGACTTGGCACTCCATCAGAAGGCTTGTTCCCATGGCTATCGTGGCGGCCTTGCAGTTTTCCACCATATGTCCGCCGACATCGGACTGATTCTGTTGCCGACCTTCAATTCATTCGAGCATATGTCTCTGGATTGGAGGTTGCCTCAAGCTCTGACGTTGGAGCTGCTCTGCTGCCCAGCTGGAGCCTTCATTTCTTTTGTCAATGAACTGTTTGAGCTGCTTTCTAAGCTGTGCTCCAGTTCTGAAAGGATCCTGATTCTTGGCGATTTCAACATCCATGTTGACTCTCTAAGGATCCCTCTTGTAAAGGATCCCATGGCCACTCTTAAGTCACTTGGCTTCACTCAACACGTGATATCTGCCACTTACAGATGCGGCCATACTCTTGACTTGGTTTGCTCTTGGGGCATATTGGTAACCATCCTGTCCGTCAATGATCCTGGTCTCTCTTATAACTCCGCTGTGTGGTTTGATCATCAAGTGCTGCCTCCCATTTCCATCACCAAGCGCCAAATCCAATTTCGAAACCTTAACACCCTCACTACAGACATATTCACGGCAGCAATCAACAATTCTTCACTCTCTGCCTCATCTCACTCTGCCTCGGATGTAACAGTAGAAACTTACAAAAGCCTGCTATTAAATATATGGAATAATTTGGCCCCATTAAAATAACTCTATGTCTCAGGTGAAAAACCATCCAACTGGTATACTGCTGAACTCAGGGATCTCAAGGCGAATGCACGCAGGGACGAATGGACTTGGAGAAAATCTTGCCTCACCGTTCATGCTGAAATATTTAAGGAATAGCTCAACTGCTTATGGAAGGCACCTGACTGCACCTATAACAACCATTTTTCTAGTATTCTGGCTGATACCTGATACAAGCCCAAGGTTCTTTTCTCAACCATTAATCGGCTCCTTCATCCATCCAGTCACTCACCCTCACCTCTCTTCACGAAAAAAGATCAGGCAAATCATTTGATTCAGTTTTTCTCAGAAAAAACTGAAGCCCACCGTATCTCTACCCAGCTTCAAACACCAAATAATACCTCAATAAATGTTCTTCCACCTTCCTTGACCTCATTAACTCCTAAAATATTTCAAGTTACAAGAATCCGATGTCTCTTCTTTAGTTACCAGATCTCGGCCCACAAACTGCTCCCTGGACCCCTTTGTATCCAAAAACATTCGGGAAAATTTCAAATTCCTTGCCACGTTTGTCACAAATCTGTATAATAACTCATTTCACTCTGGTAGAATTCCCCCACTATTCAAATGTGCCGCAGTTACCTCTCTGCTTAAAAACCTGGCCTCGATTGCAACATCTCTGATCATTATTGCCCCATCTCAAATCTACCATTCATCTCTAAGGTCCTTGAATGTACCGTGGCTGCGCAACTCCATAAACACGTTCTTAACAATAACTTCCTCGATTCCTTCCTATCTGGGTTCAGATTTGGCCAAAGTACTGAAACTGCTCTGGTAAAAGTAGTTGATGACCTACTTGTCGCTGCTGATGAAGGCTTGCAAAGTATTCTTGTCCTTCTGGACCTGAGTGCTGCTTTTGATACCGTTGATCACCCGATCTTACTTGAGCGACTGGAGGGTATAGGGATCACTGGCAGTGCCCTGCATTGGCAGTTTGTCAGCCTCGGAGTACAAAACTCAGAGATTCATCCTGTTTTATCTGGAGTTCCTTAGGGTTCAGTTCTCAGCCCACTCCTTTTCAGCATCTACCTACAACCTCTTGGCCATATCTTGTGCAGCCTCAATCTAAGCTACCATTGCTTTGCCAATGACATCCAAATCTATATCCACGCAAAGTCATCCATCAATGGTCTGGTCTTTGCATGTCATCCTCACTGTAAACTGTGAAAGCCTGGCTCCATTCAAATTTTCTAAAACTAAATGGAGACAAAACAGAAGTTTTGCTTCTCAGAACCCTATCCCAGTTGTCCAAGGCTGAACCTATCCAATTGATGTTTGATGACCAGACAATTGTAGTTGCTAAGGTAGTCTGGAGTCTAGGTGTGACTCTTGATTCCTCACTCACCTTGAGAACCACATCAACAAGGTGACGAAGGTAGACTATTTTCATGTCAGAAATATAGCCAGACTGCGCAACATCTTGTCACCTGCTGACGCTGAGAAGCTAATACACATCTTCATCTCCTCACGAATTGCTTACTGCAATGCACTGCTCCCTGGCACCCCCGCCTACCTGATCAATCGTCTCCAACATGTGCAGAATGCGGCTGCTAGAGTCCTCACTTGCACACCCATCAACCATCACATATCACCAGTACTGATGTCTCTCCACTGCTTACCTGTTAAATACAGGATTGAATTCAAGGGGTTGGGGCTCGCAGGCAAGCGCCTGGTGGCCGGGTCTTTGCCCACGGGACCCGGCCGGGCTCAGCCCGAAATGGCGACGTGGGCCCGCCTTCCAGTA
>JAZEWT010000011.1:22146839-22159971 GCA_036362905.1 Mordacia mordax
CGAGGAGAGGAGAGAGAGCCATCGACGCGGCTGTCCCGAGAGAGCAGCTTTCCGAAGCAATCATCAGTTAAAGAAGTGTAACCGCACGATGGGAATAATTTGAAGAAGCATTTTGCTTAACGAAAAAAAAAGCATTTGACACCCTTCAAAACCAACTAACACATTTTTGTAATTGTAGCCAGGCAGAAAATGTCCTTAAAATTGGGATCTAAGGTGGCTCAGCTATGGCAGTGACAATAGCGTCAAACTCATGGCAATATTGTTTGAAAAGAGAGGGTCAGCCACAACAGCCTTTTCCTTGGATCTTGATGAAGCTCTATGGGCAACAGCTACATCAATTATTTTGCCAACAAATCTAAGAGCAGAATGATATAGTTAGTTACGTTTATTAACTATAATAATAATTGCACTTCTAGAGCACTTTTCAAGGGCGGCACGGTGGCCCAGTGGTTAGCGCTGACGCCTCACAGCAAGAAGGTCCCGGGTTCGAATCTATCGGCTCGGGTGCCTTTCTGTGTGGAGTTTGCATGCTCTCCCCGTGTCCGCGTGGGTTTTCGCCGGGTACTCCGGTTTCCTCCCACAGTCCAAAAGCATGCTCCTGGATAGGTTGATTGGCTCGCAGACTAAAATTGTCCCGCAATGCCCGGCGATGGACTGGCGTCCCGTCGTCGGGTGTATTCCTGGCTTACGCCCTGTGTTTCCGGGATAGGCTCCAGCTCACCGTGACCCTATATAAGATTAAGCGGTTTCAGATAATGAGATGAGATGAGATGAGCACTTTTCACCCGGGGGTCATAAAGCACTGCACAGAGCTGCGGAGAGAACGGCAGGCCAACAACAACATAAGAACGGCAAATTAGCAACAATAACGCTTTTTGGGGGCGACTATTCCGATTATTGTGACATCTATCAATTGGCCTCTAGTACTATATACTATTGCTCTGATGTTGTTGTTGTTGCTGACTTGCCATTCTCACCGCAGCTTAGGTTTGCAACAAAAAAGCCACGCAAAAATGTTATTGCTATTGATTTGCCGTTCATGTGTCATTGTGGGTGAAAAGCACTCTAGAAATGCAATTATTATTATTATCAAGTTGCAGACTTTAACTGGCAACGGGAAGAAATCGTACGTGTGCATGTTAGAGTGGAATAATTATCGATTAAAATAAAGTGCTCACTCACACCACTGCCAGCAGAAGGGCCTACATCAGTATTAACTCTAAATAGCCCAACTATAAGAGCCGGTGGTACCCACACTGTTACCCAGTTATACTCATGAGCGGACAAAGTATAAAGCAACTAATGTGTAACTTCGGAAAGGCTGGTCAGACGAGGAGATGACGATTCGAGTCCACCTTCAGCTACGAGGATACACGGTGCGGTTCCTGGGCGAGCTGGAGGCATGGATCAGGGATGATTGGCTCCTGCTTAGATAGGCGGTTGAGGAGCAGTTTGAACAGATCGTACCGGTGGCCACGCAAGAAGAACTGGTGTGGTGATGCAGACGACCGGACGAGCCCCTACTGGACTACGACGAGAGCTTAGCGACGTTCGTTGATCAGGCTCACCCAAAGGAGGGACGTTTATTCACCCAGAGCCTGGTCAATATTGAGCTTCTTCGGTACCTCAGGAGGATGGACTGGTGGCAGGAGGATGTGGAATGCTCTTAGCTGACCCTCACGCAGATCCAGGCCCAGGCTCTGGCTTACGAGGGTGCGACACGTGGCCGGGCCCACCAACGCAGGGGAGCACTGCTGGCCTGCGGAAACTTGGAGGAGGATGAAGGGGACGTGGTGGCGGTGCAGCGCGGCGACCACAGAATGAGCCTAGCGGACCTGAGTGACATGCTCAGGAAGATGCAGCGTCGCCGAGATCCACTGGAGATGAGATCCATAGGAGGATCCACAGAGCGATGACTATGGACTCTGGAGGGTCATCAATTGTCGAGATCCCGGTGAAGCGACGGAGACTGCCCAAGTCCAACACTCCATACCCGGGGAGGGCCCAAGTGTTACTGGTGCCAACGAAGGGGGCACGTGCTACGGGATTGTCCACTTGAGATCTCGCTCTCCTCTCGGGACCCGTTAAATCGACAACAGGCCCTGGTTGTTGGAAGTACAAGGGGCCGAAGCAGGATCCCGAGGCCAGCAGGGCTCGTCCCAGCGATGGAGAGTGACGGTATGCTATTGGAACGGGCCGCGGTGGTACGAGGGTCGATGGAAGGGCAGACGACTCGGATCCTACTTGACACAGGGGCTACCATATCGGTAGTAAGCTGCGAGCTGTGTCAGCATGTGGGGGTCGACCCATGGTGACTGCGCTCTCTAGACCGTGGGCTAACGCAAGCCAAAGGCGGCGACCTACAAACCATTGTGAGGCTCCAGCTGGAGATCCGGATAGGTATGGTGAGGGGTCGTCTCAACGTGTACGTGGTGACGAGACTACGGCATGCCTGCATTCTCGGAACGGGAGCGCTGGAGGCCCTGGGCGTGACCGTGAGCATCCCAAGAAAATGTGCGCAGGTTGGTATGGGACGGGAAAAGGTTCCGTTCTGTGGGTGGGAGCGAGTATCCATGCCAGGTGGGAGTGTCTCAAACAGGGCAACGGAGGGGATGTCAAATCCAGGGGTCGAGTACATGACGTCAGTTCCTGGGTCAAGGGGCGGGGAGCCGGATGTGGGAAAATATGGCGTTGGCTACGTGATCCGCCGAGTGCAGGAGGGCCCGAACTCCAAAGGGCTGCTACACCTCGCCACTCGCAACAGAGATGGGGCCATGCTCACCGGTGAAGTTCTGCTGACTCCCTATCCAGAATTAGCTCGCTGCTACGGACGAGTTGACATGGCAACAGTAATGACCGCCGAATGAGGCCTGGTGCTAAGAGTCTTAAATCCCCACAACGCGCTGATACGGTTCCGTGCCGGGATGGAGGTCGCAGAAATTCATGAAATGCGGGCACAGACCGATCCGGGAGCGGTGTACACCCTATGGGCTGGGAAGGTGGAAACAGTCCGCAGAGGATGATCCTACCACAGTGACTTTCATGCCCTGCGCCATCATGCAGCACCTGGGAGAGGCTGACGAACCCTGGATGGAGCTGATCCGGGAAGAGGTAGACTGTGAGTTCCCGGGAATGAGAGAAGAGCAGCTACGACAGGACCAGGGTTGCGATGCCGAGTTGGCGGAGGTAAGGGACGCCCTCACCCGGGGCCAGACAGCCATCAAGGGACCATGGGGGAGTCTCTACCCCCAGCTGGGCCTCTAGAAGGGGGTAGTTCGGGAGTGGGGGTCCGACGGGGAAGCCAGGAGGGTGTGTGTCCCGGCCGCAGCACAGCCACAGCTGTTGCGCCTGGTGCATGAACACCCCTTGGGGGGGCATGGCGGTGAGCGATGCATCAGGTTAATGCTGCGACAATGGTACCTGTGGCCCGGCCTGAAACGGGACGCGACTACCTGGGTCAACGGTGCCAGCAGGCCATGAAGGAACCACCACGCAACGCCATTCCACTGCGGCCGCTATGGGTGAGCCGGGTGAATCAACTGGTGGGGATCGACCTGCGGGGGCCGCTTCCCACGACACAGCGTGGTAACCACTGCATGATGGAGATGGAGGAAGTGCTCACTCAGTGCCTAGAGACCCTGCGCCAGGCCCGTTGCTGTGCCTATGGGGCCGGTGAGGAGGCCCATACGAGATAAGCAGCGGCGATGTGACTGAGGAATGCGGCCACAGAGTACCAGGCCGGCAAGCGGGTGTGGGGTTGTTCTCACCGCAGGTCCGCCCGGGGCAGGTGGGGAAACTCATCTCAGCCTGGGAGGGACCCCACATGGTGGTACAGCAGCTGTTGCCTGAGACGGTGTTGGTGAGGGTAAAAATCTTGCGGACATTGCGCGTAATCAACTTATGGCATCTGAAGGCCTGGAGACTACCCCCTGGGGGGGATCCGGCCCGGAGGACAGCCTGGTCGAACGATGACAACGGTGAGCCACGGAGGTGGCCCACGCTTTTTTGACGGCGGAGCCGAGCGGTGGAACCTCGGCACCTGACGAGTTCTGCGCCCGCCACCGCGGACTCCACCTGAGCAGACGACGGCGGGGGTTCGGGGAGTTTCCCCACAGACGCAGGGAACGCGGCAGCCGCGGAGGTAGATGGTGGCTCCTCAGTGATCAGCCAGCCGAGACGGGCCCCGGTCCACCTTTGGGACTATGTCACGGCGGTCGAGCTTTGTCATGACAACGGCGAGGTGTTCCGGCTGGGACTTCTCGGCGGGGGCGGAACTGTGCTGCCAAGTCTCGCACGTGTCAGGATGAGTGCATGGTGATGCTCACGCTGGAGTCGGATCGAGTCGTTCACCAGGTTACTCCGGGTCAGTTGAGCGTGGCCGTGGGTCAACACTACATGAGTAGCAGACGTGGGGTGAGATCGCGAGACTGGGTGACGTCAGACGGGACTGGGACTGGGAGTCCGAGGGGACATATAAATGGATGTGCAGAAGTAAAGGAGAGTCGTCGTTGTGAGAGAAAGTCACATTGGGGGGCGAGAGTTTGCTCGTCATTCAGGTTCGGCACGGCCGAATAAGTTCCTCCTTTGTTGACATGGAGAGCCAATATGTCTGTCCTGGACAGAGAGGAGGAGTGGCTGTGCCCGCAAGAGCGATCGTCGACGTCGAGTCATGGGCAGCAAGAACACATACCGGGGAAATTCACGCATTGCGGCACAATGGTAACATCTGCGCTTCTCATAAAGAAAGTCCTGCTCAAGGCAGTTGCATTCCTACCTCAGGTGCTTTTATGTGTGGAGTTTGTGTATTCTCCCCCTATTCTGCGTTGGCTTCCTCCAAGTTCTCCAGTTTACTCCTACAGATTTTTTTTACTCGTGAATTAATAGACCGATAACATCATTTTATATAGCAAGCAGTGTCTGGTGGGTTGGCGCAGGCTGGTAACATCGCTGATTCCCTCCCTCTCTGCGATTTCCTTGAGCTTCCTACATATTCGTGTTCAGGCGTGGAATTTACTTGCGTTTTAAATGCAGTACTTTGCGACCCTTGGGTGAAAAGCGCTTTAGAAGTGCAATTATTCTTATAAGTTATATCAAAATTATTTAATAATAATAATAAGAGGAATTGCATTTATAGAGCGCTTTTCACCCGAGGGTTACAAAGCGCTTCACAGAGCTGGGGAGAGAACGACACGTCAACAACAATGAGACCTCTGTTATCATTTTACTTGGTATGGTTTTTTCGACGATATTTATCTCTTGCCACTGCAGAAGTTTGAATGGAAAAAATTGATTTTTACCCCATACAAGATATTGTGGCCAAAATGAAACTGGCTCGTGCATAGATTATCTCGATAATTTGAGCAGAAATCGCAATTAATTTGCTTCTAATGAATAGTGCACTGCTTCCACAAATACGGATGGGCAGTGTTTAATTCCAAATCTGGCCTCGAGATTCCTTCAACAAGCTTTTTAAATCACCATCGATTTTGTTGCGTACATTGGTGAAGGGTGTCTGCTGCTATGTCTGCTGCTATAGCTTTAATGGCAAGTTGGATGTACAGTGCTTATGTGAGAGCACGCAATTGTTATTTCACATGTAGCGTGGGTTTTCACAGTTATGCTGCGGTGTAATTCTGCGTCATCTGTTCTACTGCGTGTGGTTTGGCACGACTTATTAACATTTCACACATTTTAAAGAAAGCTTCTTCGATTACTGTAGCAACAACCCAAAATGACTGACTGCAGCGATGGAATGACAATCGCATTAAATCCCAATTTTTAATTCAGAGCCCGGATGAAGGCCTGTATAACTGTTTGACAACACTTCTCCCATGCCGGGCGGTGTTTGTTTGAAACTAAATTTAGTTCCTGAAGAAGCTTCCCGAAACATGAAGCGAAATGTTGGACATCCTGTCGAACAGCCCACAACACAGCCTGAATACCCTTCCAAGAGCTAACTCTTGGAAGGGTAGCCAGTCGAGTACCTTTTTTGAAAGGAAAGGATTCGTTCACCTGCATTGACACAGCTGTATGTGCAAGGAACACATCCTTCCTTTTCTAATATTTACCCTTGTGAACCCACAAAGGCCGCATACAGGGGATATTGCATGGAAAATCACTGCTGTGCAGGCAGTGAAACGCTGAATAAAAACTACCTCTCCATATGATAAAGCCGCTTGCACGGTACTATTGGGAAACATCTCATCTCATCTCATTATCTGAAACCGCTTAATCCTATATAGGGTCACGGTGAAGCCGGAGCCTATCCCGGAAACATAGGGCGTAAGGCAGGAATACACCCGACGACGGGACGCCGGTCCATCGCAGGGCATTGCGGGACAATTTTTAGTCTGCGAGCCAATCAACCTATCCAGGAGCATGCTTTTGGACTGTGGGAGGAAACCGGAGTACCCGGCGAAAACCCACGCGGACACGGGGAGAGCATGCAAACTCCACACAGAAAGGCACCGGAGCCGAGAGAATCGAACCCGGGACCTTCTTGCTGTGAGGCGTCAGCGCTAACCACTGCGCCACCGCGCCGCCCTATTGGGAAACATCGGTCGGTTATACATCCCGCCCAGAGCCTTTGCCCTCGATTTACAAAGTGGGCATAACTACTAAGGGCATAACGGTCCCCATGCATGAGGAGAGATAAGTTTAATAAGTCAATGCTGCCGATACCTGCCAGCTGTCAATCAGCGGGAATCAAATCAACTAAATACGCCACAGGCAGTCGAACGAGTCAGCAGGATAAACCCAGGCACTTTATAAGACATTGAGCTGAAGAGATAGATCTGCTAAGGAGTTCACCCCCCCCCACTCCGAATTCTCCACTCCTAGAGAGACCAATAGTCTAAATCTAAATACAAGACTACATATTAGCTATTCAATTGCCTTCATTGTCCACACCTGGCACAGGGAGTAGTTAATTCCTAAGTCTCGTCACACTCTAATTCCCAGGCTACCGTCTACCCTTACCTCATCGCATTGTCAGAAACCGCAAGTCCTGTACAGGGTCGCGGCGAGCCGGAGCCTATCCCGACAGACACAGGGCGAAGGCAGGGATATACCCACGATGGGACGCCAGTCCATCACCGGGCACTGCGGGAAATTTAGTCTGCAAGCCAATTAACCTATGCAGCAGCATATTTTTTGGACTGTGGGAGGAAACCCCCACAGTCCAAAAAAACCACGTGGACACGGGTAGAACATGCAAACGCCACGCAGGCATCGGGGCCGAGATTCGAACTCGATGCCTTGTTGCTGAGGCGACAGCGCTACCCACTGGGCCACCGTGCCGTCCCGTCTACCCCTACCTTTCCCCGTATAGCCCCCGTATGGTGGGGGGGGGGGCATCCTTGACTGAAAACACACGTTATTGCAGCTCTGCCTAAAAAAACGAGATTTGATTGGCAGAGTTATTTTTTGTTATTATATCAGAGAAAACTGTAGCTGGTTCTAATTTTTTTTGCACAGCTTGTTACCTGACGCATGCATGAAGAGTCTACATTCCGGTCGTACTCATGCAATAGTAATGAGCTCGCCGTGTTAAATTGTCCGTAGGTTTATGCGACTGACTAATGATTCTATGAAAGCAGGGGCGAAGGCTTGTTTGCAAACCGAAGCTTATTGGAACATTGTTATTGATCGTCCATTGGGCAATGCTCTCTAACATGTTTCTAAAGGCAAGGTGAAATTGATTGGGCAGCTGAAAGGTTTTAAATTGATGCAACCGTCTACCACTCCAAATTTAGAGTTGAAATCTCCTTCGCGATGAGCAGTCCTGTGAATCAAAACAGAGAAATCCATGATGCTTCCGATGTCTGTAATGATTTGTCAGTTTATCACGAGGCGAATATCCACTTACACGGACATTGGCTTGCCTTTTAGCTTCCATATTAAAATGTTTGCATAGATATTAGATGTTAATTATTGCAGTAGAAAATATGCAGTGTTTGCAAGCTTTGGATGTGGAATCCTGAGATACATATATTTTTTTGCGTTTGAGGATTCCCTCATACAGCTATAGCATTTTTATTTCATCCAGCAAATTAATATGGTTAGATATTTTAATTTCTACTTCTTAGTGGTATGGCCGGGTGCTCATATGTTCATTACTCGACTCAAATCCCTTTGACTAGACAAGGCTCTTTTAATTTTTCACTCCGTAAATACAATAGCAATTATAAGAGAGAATTGCCTTCCAAAGCTGTTCTTTCGGGATAACAGGCTCAACTATTGCCTCCCTCTTCGTCGCGAAGAGTCCCAGGCATCACTGAAGATGCCTCCAATCTGGGAGGTGAAACGTCGCGAAGAAGAGAAGTGAGGAACGCTCAGCACAGCTATCCCAAAAGAACATCTTTGGAAAGCAATTGTCATACTTCAAGCCGTGAAAACCTTCATTAGATAAACGTTAGTCATTCCATCCTTATGATAGTATACAGAGGAACGAAATTACGTTTCTCGTGGTCCGGTTGTGAAAAAAACAAAAGCTAAATCCACATTTCAATATGGCAGGGCAAAACACGCAGACGATATAGACTGGATATAGAAGGGTGAAGTGGTCCGTGGTGGTATGCATAAAGGTACCTGTGTATTATGATGAAGAGGGGCGGGGTAGCATGGTATTGAGGACCCTGATGGCTTTGGGGGGGGGGGGAGTACAATTGGCGAGATGCACAATTGTCTCGATGCTTTTTGACCCCCGGGTGAAAACTCTCTAGAAATACACTTTGGGGGGGGGGGGAGTACAATTGGCGAGATGCACAATTGTCTCGATGCTTTTTGACCCTCGGGTGAAAACTCTCTAGAAATACAAATGTTATGATTACTTACCGGGCAGTGGTTGCGGATAAAGGGCGAGAGGTGGGGGGGATAAACATGAGAGGAGGAATCCGGGAGGAGCTGCGGTTGGTGAGTTCTGAGGGAAGGCACTCGCAGAGAAAGCCACACGGCAACAGAGTGCTTAATAAACACTCTTATACCTTCCCTTCGGTTATATCACTTTATTTATTTAAATAAATGTAAGTGGCTGTCTTGTCCCTTTTCCTCGTGGAGTCTCTTCACAATTATAGAAAATATATTGTTTTATGTTTCTGCGCCTGCTCACGGTGTAGGCCAGAGAACCTGTTTGCCTGCTTTGCATGACCGATGCTGGTTTTAAATCTGCGCCCAATTATGGATACGAGTGCACTGCTGCCATTGGGGACGGAATGAAGATGAATGCAGCGCTGTGCCGAACTGACAGATAGTGAAGTCCGGTCCACTAATACCGACTGGCACATATCTCTAG
This sequence comes from Mordacia mordax, assembly GCA_036362905.1. Classification (NCBI taxonomy): domain Eukaryota; kingdom Metazoa; phylum Chordata; class Hyperoartia; order Petromyzontiformes; family Petromyzontidae; genus Mordacia; species Mordacia mordax. The sequence continues at coordinate 22,156,132 of JAZEWT010000011.1, forward strand.
GATGCGTCAAAGACGATGTTATTTTTTGGCACGTGCTTTCGCAAACGGCCAAAATAACCCGAATGTTATCGTCAGAAGACCGTGTGTGTGTGGGGGGGTATCATATGCTAATTGTGAAAGTATGGGGGGGGGGGTTTGACACGTTGCCATCATTGTCTCGTGTACTGCTGCCCGACAGCTGTACCCATTGTAAAGCTAACAACGGGCAGATATGTAAATGAGGAGTACACATTGAGAGCGTCTCTGCGTGTTTTTTGTAATGAGATGAAGTGCTTTTTTACAAACGTACGGTTGTAGATTGAACCTGCGAAGTCGTAAGAATTGCTTCCGCATAGTGGATTATTGTTTGCAATCTGCGCCTGCATGTGTTTAATGTAAACGCACTCTAACCCCTGTTGTGTACACAACAGCTGTGCACAGTTTCAGCAGGCGGCAATGAGATATAGCAGTGCAGGTGATAACGACTAATATTTGAGGATTTTATTTAAACACAACAATATCTGGCATCCAACTACAACAGATATGTTTGTCAGAGAAATATTTTCGAAATGATGATAATAAATAATATATTTGAGCGTTGATGTGCCGTTTTTAGTGTTATTAAAAACAAGATAAAGGTGCAGCCCTGCAATATCTCACACCACTGCAAACATAAGAGCCTCTAATGGAGGGAGATTGAGATACCCGCTGTCAGATGGTTATTAGCCTACTTTTCTGCAACTCAAAAAAAAATATCTCATCTCTCATCTCATCTCATTATCTGAAACCGCTTAATCCTATATAGGGTCACGGTGAAGCCGGAGCCTATCCCGGAAACATAGGGCGTAAGGCAGGAATACACCCGACGACGGGACGCCGGTCCATCGCCGGCATTGCGGGACAATTTTAGTCTGCGAGCCAATCAACCTATCCAGGAGCATGCTTTTGGACTGTGGGAGGAAACCGGAGTACCCGGCGAAAACCCACGCGGACACGGGGAGAGCATGCAAACTCCACACAGAAAGGCACCGGAGCCGAGAGACTCGAACCCGGGACTTCTTGCTGTGAGGCGTCAGCGCTAACCACTGCGCCACAGTGTATGTGTTAATGTCTCTCTGGATAATTCTAAGGGCGTCTGCTAAATAATAATAATATGTAACAATAAAGTGTTTTGTCACTCCTGCAGAAATGAAGTATGCTAGCGTTCATTAACTCATTTATGGCTCAATAACAACTGCGTTTATAGACTCAGTACCGGCTCTTTCTTTTGGAGTAATAAGTAACTTGACAGCATGACTTGCAATGAAGTGGACTTTGGATGTATTTGGTTTGAATCATTCTCTCATCTCATCTCATTATCTGAAACCGCTTAATCCTATATAGGGTCACGGTGAGCCGGAGTCTATCCCGGAAACACAGGGCGCAAGGCAGGAATACACCCGACGACGGGACGCCAGTCCATCGCCGGGCATTGCGGGACAATTTTAGTCTGCGAGCCAATCAACCTATCTAGGAGCATGCTTTTGGACTGTGGGAGGAAACCGGAGTACCCGGCGAAAACCCACGCGGACACGGGGAGAGCATGCAAACTCCACACAGAAAGGCACCCGAGCCGAGCGATTCGAACCCGGGACCTTCTTGCTGTGAGGCGTAATTACCCCTATTAGGTCAGCACAATGGCACAGTGAGAAGCGCTGCCGCCTCACAGTAGGAAGGCCCTTGGTACATTGCTGGATTAAGACCTTTAGAGGCCCTCAATCAAAATGTAATTCAAAATATAAACAATACCAATACATATATCATTTTTTTTAATGGCCAAAACACGTATGCTAAAATTAAAATAGCTTCTTTCTAGATTTTCTAATTGCAAAATCCTAGATAAATTCATCAATGCTGATTCGACGAAGCATGTCTGCTTCCATACACAGCAGAAGTGAATCAAGTCTGTCCTGATACATTGTTGTTCTTTGAGGGTTTTTTTATTCTATGCAAATGTGGAGTAGTTACTAATGCTCAATGTTAGAAAAATGCGTAGTATGATCTCTACATTTGGAAATACTTGTATTGTAACTTTCACTATTGTCATGAATATTAACGAGACTGAATCACTGTTTTCCTCTTTCATTAAACTTTGTGCACATGTAATTGTGGTACTGCCGTAGTTCTCCACTAAGATCCATGTTCAAGTGAAAAGGGGATGAGCCAAATAGCTTTTGAGAATGTCACATGCTTGAAAGGGTGGGCTGATACGGCAGTGTGAAGCTACACCTAAATAATCTGTAATACGGGGTTTCCTTAGAAGTGGTGGTGGTCACGCGGAGACTCAACAGAGCAATGAGCACAGCCTAGAGTGCCCAGGTAACAATTCAATGGCTTTGTGGTGCCTAGCCTCGGCCGTGCCAAGCCACGTGCATGTAGGGAGTGCGTTGGGGTCCCCCAATGCCAATTACTAGCGAGTCACGTAATGTGATGACACCCACGCTGTCATAAACAACTCGAGCACTCACCCAGCCAGCAACAGATGAGCAGAGACTCGGATTGGTTGTTGACACATTTGGCAGTTGTACACTCACTCGGATTGGTTGTTGACACGCGTGATCGGCGCGTGCATGTGTGCGGGCATGCGGGAACGAAAATGTATATATATGCGTAGCGCAAGAGCTAGGGTGTGCATTTAAGGAGTCCCGCCGAGCTCTGCGTCCTTGGAAGTCGGATTTGCAACCAAGTGTATCGGCATTTTGTCCGCGATTTGTACGGCAATATTGCGAGTCAGTCAAGTGGCCTTTTGTGCGACAAGTTACTCAATAAATCCGGACCATTGTTACGATGCAGTCTCCCAGTGTTAGTGTGCCCGATGCGGAGAGAGTACGTACACCCATTGTGGAGAGAGCACAACTGGGAGTATGTGCGCCTGTTGTGGACAGAGAGAGGAACGGGAGCTGAGCCATGGCCCGTCGGTCCGGGTTACGCGCGAGGAATACCCCACTGTGACCCAGCCATCAATGTCAGCGCAAACATCAGGAGTGCGGGAAGAGAAGCCGACACCATCAGCTTCAGGGGTTCCCGCGATCCATGACAATTGGTGTCAGAACGTGGAATTCGTACCCACGTCGAAGGGGAGATAAAGATCGCGTTGACTTATGAGGGTTGCACCATGGAGTCTTGGGAAGTCTTCCAACAGCATATGAACAGCGCGCGGTGCCTTGGAGGCTGGTCAAACAGGGAGACGGTCATTCGGGTTCACCTCCAGCTACGGGGGCACGCGGCACGCTTTCTGGGACGCTGGAGGCAGGGAGCAGGGACGACTGGACCCTCTTCAGTTAGGCGGTCGAGGAACGCTTCGACCGAGTCATTCCGGCGGCAGCGCAGGAGGAGCTAGCGCAGCGGCACAGACGTCTGGACGAGTCTGTGGGATTATGTGGAGAATCTGACAGTGCTCGTCGAGCAGGCCTATCCAGAGGAGGGACGCCGGTCCACACAGAGCCTGGTAAGGATCGAGCTGCTAAGGTACTTGTGAGGGACTGAGTGGTAGCAGGAGGACGTCGAGCATCCGGAGTTGTTACTCGATCAGATAGTGGCCAGAGCTCTGGCATGCGAGACCGCGGCACGCGGCTGGAACCGCTGGCGCCGGGGGGCACTGCTGACCTGCGAAGACCCGGAGGAGGAAGGTGCGGACGTGGTGGTGCTGCAACGCTGGGCGATGAACCTGGGCAATGTGCTGAGGAGAATCGAGCAGCGACTCGACTCGCTGGAGGCGAGGTCTGCAAGAGGGTCCCCTGAATGGCAGCCACCGACAACGGAGGGTCATCGGTCATCGGGACCTTGCAGAGCGCACTGGCCAACACAGGTCCGACGCCCCGT
>JAZEWT010000011.1:22160008-22174040 GCA_036362905.1 Mordacia mordax
GGGGGAGGACCTGTGTGTTTCCAGTGCCAACGGAGGGGATACCTTCAATGGAACTGTCCAAGAAGGGCCTTGCCATCATCTCGGGAGGAGTTAAATGACAACGGAGCCTGGTAGACGGGAACACTAGGCCCCGTGGTAACTTCCCGAGCGTGGGGGGGGGTTCGTCCCAGCGCTGGCAGTGACGGCACACCATTGGAGCTGGCGGTGGTGGTCCCCGGGTCGATGGAGGGGTGCGCTACGCAGATCCTGTTGGACACGGGGGTCACCGTGTCAGTGGTGAGTCGCGAGTTGTGCCGTTACGTGGCGGTCAAATCCCAATGACTGCGGTCCCTCGACCGGGACCTAACCCAAGTCAGCGGTGGTGGATTGAATTCCATCGGGCGACTTATGCTGGACATCCAGATTGGGGCGATAAGGGGCCGCCTGGATGTATAAGTCGCCACCAGACTACGCCACCCTTGCATCCTGGGGACGGGGGCCTTGGAGGCCCTCGACGTGACCATGTACATTCCGGGAAGATGCGCCCAGGTCGGGGCGACTCGCGAAGTCATCCCGAATTGTTGCCGGGAGCAATCGTACAGGCGGCTGGATGCGTCTTGCGTGGGGCGACGGAGGAGGTGACAAGGCAATTGATGGTGAGCGTGACATCGGTTCCCAGGGGCGCGGCTGTTACATCACTTCCCGGAGGTGCAGACATGACGCCAACCCCGGGAGGGCGCAGCATGACGTCAGCTCCTGGAAGTGCGGGCGTGACACCGATTCCAGGGTCAGGGGGCACCGCGCCGGATACAGGAAGTCATAGCGCCGGCTTCGACGGTTCATGAACCGAAAACAAGAAATGCGTATAAAACTTAGCAATCCTGGAGGCCAGTGATTGAAGTCAGGAATGCAGGACATCAGAGGGGGGCCGTCTAATTGTGTGAGGGGCATCTTTTCATGAGATGTAAATTAGGGGACTAGCCACAGACAAAGCAGGGAGGGGGAAATCACTGTTCCGGGGGTGGGAATAGGATATGGAAATTAGTGTCAAGGTGACTTAGAGGCGGACTCACACAACAAAGGACACTCGCATCACGCCCACACATATAAGAAGACGATAGAAGCCGCGCACGAACACTACGCCTGAGGATGCCTCCAACGTGTGAGGCGAAACGTCGCGAGGAGAGGAGAGAGAGTCATCGACGCGGCTGTCCCGAGAAAGCAGCTTTTCGAAGCAATCATCATGCATCGAGCCGTGAAAACCTACATCATTACATAATAGTTTTACAACAGTATCGGTAATATCCCATCTCGCATAATGTAATATACAGCCATATAGTGTAGTATAGTACAAGCAGTATCCCGACTGGATGAGTGATAGTTGGAGATTGTATTATCATATCAATGGGGTTATTAAATTGACGATCGGTGAATTGTGAACTGCCTCTCAAGCTGATTGTGTGGTTGCATAGCTCTATGCCTCTCCTCGCAGTTGGGCCTTCATTCCCCCCCTCAAGGGGCATCCCACCCAGGTCTTCGCCCCAAAAAATGTATACGAATAATTGTAGCAAGTTACTCCGTGGAGGTTGTAAAATATCTCATCTCATCTCATTGTCTGAAACCGCTTAATCCTATATAGGGTCACGGTGAGCCGGAGCCTATCCCGGAAACACAGGGCGTAAGGCAGGAATACACCCGACGACGGGACGCCAGTCCATCGCCGGGCATTGCGGGACAATTTTAGTCTGCGAGCCAATCAACCTATCCAGGAGCATGCTTTTGGACTGTGAGAGGAAACCGGAGTGCCCGGCGAAAACCCACGCGGACACGGGGAGAGCATGCAAACTCCACACAGAAAGGCACCCGAGCCGAGAGATTCGAACCCGGGACCTTCTTGCTGTAAGGCGACAGCGCTAACCACTGGGCCATCGCGCCGCCCCATCAGGATTCATTCATTATCAATACCCGCTTCATCCTGTACATGATCACGGGGGAAGGAAAGCCTATCCCGGTCGACAGAGGGCATAAGGCAGCAGAATACTGAGGGTGTGACGCCAGTACATCGCAGAGTACACTTTTTTGGGACAATTTACTCAGCAAGCCAATTAACCTAGGCGGCAGAGTGTGTTTGGACGGTGGGAGGAAACGGAAGTTCCCCGCAAAAACCCACGCAGGGACATAACAAGAAAACTGCACACAGAAAGGCACCCGAGCCGGGAATCGAACCTGGGTGCCTTCTTGCTGTGAGGCGACAGCGCTACTCATTGCGCCACCGTGCATTGTAAGTCATGAAAATATATCTTGAATATATGAGGATCTTTTTTGTAAGAATAAAATAACAGGAAGCACATTTCATTGTGGTGTATTTTTTGCTTTCTTGAATAATAGATTATAATTATAATTGCATTTCTCCAGCGCTTTTCACCCGAGGGTCATAAAGCACTGCACAGAGCTGCGAAGAGAACGGCATGTCAACAATAACAATAACACAAACTCGAGCATACGTGCATCACCACTGTCCTGTATACGTGGGTTATTAGAGATAGATTACGTAGAAATGAAGTGTGAGTTTATATTAATAAACACGCAAACGCATTTCATTTTTGCTTTGCCCTTTTTCTACGAAAAAAAAATCCCTATGCAAGGACCCAAAAGTTGCTCTTTTGGGAAAGCAGCGTTGATCGCTCCTCCTCTCTCCTTCGCAAGAGTTATTGACGCGACTCCTCTCTAAGAGCAGCTATTGGAAGCAACCATTATGCATCGAGACGTGAAAATCAGTACATTTGGCAAGAATGAAAATAACCGTGTATGGGACAAAGGGGCACAAAACATTGATACATCTCTGCAGTGACAGAGATAATATTTACGTAATGATGAAGAGTTTGAACTTCAGGAGACGACGAGCTTCCTGTGTTTTGAGGAGTTGCTGTCCGTCCACTGGTGGGTAAGGCCCTACCAGCACCGCACGGATGATGAGTTATATTACCATACTTCACGCTGGTCAATGCAGGTTGGTGAAGGCAGGGAGCGTAGATTTGGGGCATGGAATTCCGTATTGCAATGCTTGATGCTACAGTCTGCTGCACAGCAGTCTATCACAATGTGTAAAAAAACACATTTTTCTGGCTCAATGCTTGATTACAGTGCACGCTTTGTGAAATCAGGTGCATTCCAAATGAATTGATCTGGGCTTCATAGCGGCGTAATAAACTTGAAAGACTGCTGTCACTATCTTCGCTGTGAGGATGAGACTTAACACACACCGCGGTGTTTGTTTAACAAACATATATATGCCTTAGAAGCGCTGCCACTGCTGCCGATCTCAGAGGCAAAGAATGTTAATGCTAAGTGCATACACATTTTCTGCCATACTCCGCATTGTTCAGAGAATGAAGCATGCAGGCAATATTGATTTATAGTGGATAAGGGTTTAAACACTCTGTTCTGACTGGAGATTGCGAGCGTCGGCGGTAGATTGCACACTTCCCTGATCGGAAATTTGCCTGAGAAAAAATGTTTATCGATTAGCTACAGACTGTACAATACCGCCGTAATGATGGCAACAGTGGTGCAGTGGGGTCTGTGGGGTCTGCGGTCGCGCGCGCGTCTTACTTCTACAAATTCCACCACATTTCGAACGCACGGTGCCTCGGCGTCAATGAAACCTTGACGCGAGGATACGATGCAAAGCAATACGCCCCGGGCAGTGGACCCCGTCCCAAAGTGAATGATAATGAAGCAGCATTCAGTCGCGCTATCTCTGCGGGAGCCTGCGTTTGCTGTTTCTGCGCAAGCGCCGATCGACATGCGGCGTGAAATGCACAATAAGTCAGTACGTTTTGTTTTATTTAAGCTGGAAGGAACAGCGATGAGCTGTGTAGTTTGTTATGACAGTTGTTCAGTGGGGACGGGCAGGCAAGTTAAGTAGATAACTTGTGTTGTTCCCTGGGATGCGACGCCGGTTCATCACAGGGCACCAGGGGCAATTTTTTCATTAAAGTAAACCTAGTCAGGACGTCGTTTGGACTGAGGGAAGTAAGCGGAGTATCTGACGAAAACCCACGGCCAGAACGTGCAAACTCCACATAAAGGCACGGGAATCGAACCGGGCAACTTTTCACTGTGAGGCGGCGGGGCCACTCACTGCGCTGCCGTGTCGCACTTTAAAAACTGCTCTCAGAAGCTGTTCTTTTGCGATAACCGTGTCGAGTGTTTCCTTCACTCTCTTTTGCGACGTTTAGTCTCTCAGGTTGGAGGCATCGTCAGGTCCATCTGTTGACTTCCTCACAAAATAGTAGTGTACTCATTATTTTAGCAATACTACGGGGCGTTAATCAAAGTGAAGTAATCATAATAGTAATTTTCATTTTAAAAGCTCCTTTAAACCAATGGTCGCAAAGTGCGGCTTTTGAGAGCACTTTCCCGCAAATCCAGGCGTGACAAATCTACACGAAATTATATATCTATATCTATACAAAAATGGGTTAATTGACGGTACAAATTACAAGGGTAAATTTGACTTCGTAATCCACGAAACGCTTTATTTATGAAGCGGAGACTGTTATCGCAACAAACATTTATCATAAAAACAGAACATAAAAAGCTAATTTTCTAACGGCTTTCGATGATGTGTTTTTATTGGCCACATTAGGGCAACTTTGAATGCTGCTAACTCATATCTCGATGTTCAGTGACTCTCTGCTGCGTGCGCGTCATAGTTTGGGTAATAACGTACACCCGTACAAAAGAATGCTTCCCTGTCAAATAGTCATTTATGTCCGTCGCTTGACAGGTGATCATTTCATACGGTGGTGGACTTTGCTCCGCGTTACAGTAAATGAACCCCGGGATTGTTTTGCACGCACAGATGACGGAGGCGCGGTGAGCGTTGCTGCTGCCTCACATCAAGAAACCCCTGGGTTGGAGTCCCGGCTCGGGTACCTTTCTGTGTAGGTTTTGTATGTTCCACGTGTCATGCATGAGTTTTCGCCAGGTACTCCATTTTCCTCCCACAGTCCAAAAACATGCTGCCTAGGTTATTTGGCCCGACTAAATTGCGCCTGGTGCCCTGCTATGTTGTAACTTGCTTACCCCTCCCCGCTGGACTTGCGTTAAAAAGAGCTACGTAGCTCAACGGTTCATTCCAGCTTAAATGAAAAAAAAACTGACTGACGCATCAGACGACTAAGTGGAAGGGGAGAGTGTAAATGCACATTGATATATAATGTCAGACACACATTTAATTTATAGCAATTAAACAATGATTTAAGCTATTTCCCTAGCCTAATTGGCTCTAATTTACATGAGTGTGGTTGGGGGCTTAAAAAGCAAAACAAAGTGGTTTGCTGCTCAAATGAGCATTTGAGGTCTGCTGCTCAGCTGCTGTTTTACACCCTTTAGGGAGACTGCCCATATCAGGGCAGAGTCTCATCTCATCTCATTGTCAAAAACCGCTTAGTCCTGTACAGGGTTGCGCTGAGCCGGAGCCTATCCCGGCAGATACAGGGCGCAAGGTAGGGATATACTCGCGATGGGAGACCAATCCATCACCGGGCACTGCGGGAAATTTAGTCTGCAAGCCAATTAACCTATGCAGCAGCATGTTTTATTGGAATGTGGGAGGAAACCGGAGTTCCCGGCGAAAACCCACGCGGACACGGGGAGAACATGCAAACTCCACACAGAAAGGCACCCGAGCCGAGATTCGAACCCGGGTCCTTCTTGCTGTGAGGCGACAGGGCTACCCACTGGGCCACCGTGCCGTCAGGGCAGAGTCTGCCTATTGACTTTTTTTTGATGCCCTCTATATAACCCACCATTGTGGCTCAAAATGTACTTTAAATAATCATATAAATATTCACTGGGCACATAGTTGAGGTTCTACTAAACAAGTCGGCAAACTCTTCGTTGGACATACTGACCATATAGATGAGCAAACTAAACCTTTGAAGCTCAACCTTCTGTCTGCTAAATGTCCCTGAGTGCACATCAAATCAGGGAAAAAGGCTTTGTGGTGGCTGCCCCTCGTTTTTCGAACATTACCATGAGTTTGAGATTACAGCCACTACTGTCGTTGAGTTCCCTTCCAGCCCAATTATAACACTAATTCCTGCCATGGTTGGTTGGTTTTGAAGGGTTGCATTTACTCTTCCATTTTGTCAAGCAAAACGTTTAACGTATTCCAATTGCACTATTACACTTCTTTGTCTGTTATTAATGTATTTGAACTATTGGTCTTTTTTTCTGATGTGCAATTTTGCGCGTTACTATTTACTTTATGTGGTTAGGGTTTCATCTTTGCACAAATTGCTGCTGTGGGTTGTTGCATCACTAAGTTCGAATGTTTGTTGTATCACAAAAATCCCGCATCAGGAGCTTGCAAGGTCAATGGTTATTTTCTGCTGTTATAAGAAAAATATGTCTATTTATAATTAATTTAACTTGTTACAAAGAAGCTCTCGTTATTTTCACACAAATACAGGGTGCAGACTGCGGTGGAGTTCCAACTCTCATCATCCCCTTAATCCTGTGTGGGTGTGGTTTTCACTGGGTACTCCAGTTTCCTCCTACAGTGCAAAGACATGCTGATCTGCTGACTAAATTATCCCTAGTGCCCTACCGTGGACTGGCGTCTTATCCGGGAGCATACCCTTGCCTTGGGCCCTCTATCTGCCGGAATGGGCTCTGGCAAACCCGTGATCCCACTCACATCTCGACACACCCAAAAGTTTCGGGGAAAGGTTTTACTCAACTTCACTCCTTAGGGGGGTGTCCACGCAGCCGCATGGCACACCTTCACTTTCACAGGGTCCACGAGCGAGTGAAATTGGCCAAACCATTCAGCCGCATAGCGCAGGGGGCTGCGAGACTGCTCAGCCTTTGTCATTGCTAATCCATCATTTACCGTTCCACCACAACAACACTTATATATTTAATTTAAAACACTGATCCACGAAACCTTCCTAGCAATCAATATTTCAATAGCAATATAAAAATACGCGTGTTAATTAACGTTCAATAAAAGCTGCACTTAATGGAATGTAATTCAAGCTATTTTTCATTTCCAACTACCGCTATTTTATTCATTGCCTCTCAGTTACCCAAGGTAATGGGAAGGAAATAAACTGCATGCTTCATTATCACCTCCATTGCAAACGTGGCTGTTGTTGAAGCAAACGCTACATATGGCTGCGCAGTCTTTCATTCCCGGTTATTTGTAGTTAATGATCTACCCGATGGTTTGAAAGCATTTACTAAAGCATTTACTCGTTTGAAAATATTCAAAAAATATTCTTCCGGCTATGAGTTACATGTACCAATAATTGCTACATGTTCCGGTTTCTTTGCAATGTGAGGCAACATCTGATTTTTGTAAATTTCCCTTTACGAATATTCTATAGCCGCCATTCTCAACTGGTGGGTCGTGACTCATCAGTGGGTCGCGAACACCACCTAGTGGCCTGTGGAGGCCAGATCCAAGTGAGCCAAGTGGGCCTTGAGGTGGTCAAGATTGAGAGCCCTTGGTCTATAGTTAACAAGCACTCACCAGCGTGCCAATATACTGTATGGTCATAATGCCCCCATGTCTTTGGAACTTCATCCAGCAGTGGATAAAGCATCAATAACCAAAGGCATACATTTTTAGGCACCGTGACTATTAATGTATTCTGTCTCCGTGTTAACATCTGTGTACTACACAATCGATCGCTGCCGCCTGAGTTTTTACATTGCTGTGATTTCTTTTCATTATGCGCTATTGAGACACGAGGAATAATTTCTTTACTAATTGGTTTGTGCCGCACAGTTTTTCGGTGTCGACGAAGATTCATTCATTTATTCATTATCAATACCCGCTTAATCATGTACAGCTTCGCGGAGTGGGGGGGAGGCGGAGCCTTTCTGTGTGCAAGGCGGATGAGGAATACTTAGCATGTGACGCCAGTACATCGCAGAGGACACTTTTTGGGGTAATTTACTCAGCAGGCCAATTAACTGAGGCAGCTGCAGCGTGTATTTGGACGGAAATTTAAATTCAATTTCTGAAGAAGCTCCCAACGCGCGGAACTAAAGTTCTGACATGCTGGAAAACGCGCGGTACGACATGAAAACACATTTGTGCAGCAGATCCATAACACAACTGCTAGACAACTGATAAAAACAGCTACATAGCTAAACGGTTCATTCCAGCTTAAACAAAACTGCCTGATCAAAACCCACGCAGTTATGTCGAGCCGTTAATCAACCAAATCAGCTGAGCAACACCATGGGGTAACTTATCCCTTAGTCTCGCTGCTCACCGTAGATTCCACGCAGACAAACACAACGGATATATCAGCGCTCCTAAGTTGAGAACATGTTCCACTGTATCATTTTATTACATCAATTATATTACTAGAACTGGGGCAATGACATATTGAATTAAAATCCCGATATTTGGAGAACAGTATTGGCATAAAACCGTAATGTGCACCGCGGAAGTGCAAACATCTCATCACTTGCCACTGGCGGAACTTTTAATACAGATCAATGGAATGGATAACTCGGTGCAACTTTAAAAGGTCAATTTCAATCGGGCTCTACAGTTACAATTTTCTAGCATCAATGGCACAACCAGCGTTGACAGTGACAGCATGTGAGAGGAGAGGTGAGCGACTTTCACACGTCCCACAGTTCATAAAATTCTTTTGGCTGCAAAGTGTTGTTCTAGGTGCTTCCCAAGATATTTTAGTGACACTGGATGATGGAGGACCCCATTATCCGTGTCTCATTTATGACTAGGCATGGAACTTCCGCGCGTTATAAATTGTATTATTCTCACTGGTAATTGCGGTTCGTGGCGTGCTCTGTTTTTCATCCCTGACTTGGTTTCGCACCACAACTTTGCAGCATTAATTTCGGGAGGAGCAAGTCTAGGTCTGCCGTGTAATTGCTAATATTATAAATGATATGAAAGAAGATCCACAATGTAGGTCGATCGCCCATCTTGAGAAATATTGTTAGAAAAAATAGCGTTGTCTTGAGCGGATTGCCTTCCGGCAACATCTGGCTAACACATTAGGCTCCAAAGAAAGCCATGTCTGGTATGGGCCAGTCTGTTTCAAGGACAATGCGTACATTATCAAATAATTGTGTTTGCATGTTTTACCGCAAGCATATATGATTTTTTTTGCAAAAGTGAACTTTGTGAAAGATGATCTATTTGATGAGTTAAGACTTTAACCTTTGTGTAATTGCCAGAATGGTAAAACGTTTGGTCATTTTTACGTCTTTGTACTGGAAAAAAAGGTGCCTAAAGAAATATTGTTATAACCCAATGACAATGGCTATCTAATATCTAATCATATAGTTAATTGATAAACGTTTTCATAATGCAATGAAGGACAGCTAGGTGGTTTATGACATGATTTTCATTCATTCATTCATTCGATAGGCTTCTGCATTTTCAGCATTGCATATTGTAAGGTTGTAGTGATTATAAGACTCATGGCAGGCGTACGTTGATCTGTAAGTAGCTTATATATTGCTGCGAATACAGCTCATTTCAATATCAGCACCCACTTAATCCTGTACAGGGTCGTGGGGGGCCAGAGTCTATCCTGGCAGACAGAGCGCACAAGGTGGGGTTATACCCAAGATGCCAGCACATCAAAAGGTAAACTTTTTAGGGCAATTTATTCCGCAGGCCACATAACCTAGGCAGCAGCGTGGCTTTGGACGGAGGGTAGAAACTGGAGTAGCAAGTGAAAACGCACGTGGACACAGGAAGAACACGCAAACTCCACATTGAAAGGCACCCGAGCTGGGGATGGCATCCAGGGTTTCTTGCTGTGAGGCTAAAGCACTACCCACTATGCCACCGTGCTGCCCACTGCGAATGCAATAAAAAACATAATGCAATTAAAATGTAAATTGCCGTTTTAAAAGCTTTGGAAACTGATATTGTCAAATTCTTAAATTGATATTTTATCGTGCCTTGAAAAAAAAGATTTTAATGGTAACCCGATTCGACCGTACCCAGCAAGTGTGCATCCAAGTGTACAATATCCTGAATGCGGGCAGTTCGTAATGTTACAGCGGAAGATTACAGTACGTAAATGTGCAGAATAGCATGAAGCTCTTATATTTAAATGTTGCAAATATTCTGTGGATTAGCACAGGTTTGCTTTTTCATATTAGCGTGCTTCATTTTTATGCCGTTTTCTTCCCGCGAGATTGCATTCTATCAGAAGGCTCGTTCACATGACCGTGGTGGCGACCCAGCAGTTCTCCACCATGTGTTTGCCGACATCCGACAGATAACCTCGCTGACCTTCAATTCATTCGAGCATTTGTCTCTGGATTGGAGGTCAGCTTAACCTGTGAAGTTGGTGCTGCTCTACTGCCCATCTGGAGCCTCCTCTTATTTTGTCAATGAACTGTCCGAGCTGCTTTCTAAGATGTTCTCCAGTTCTGAAAGGATCCTGATTCTTGGAGATTTCAACATCCATGTTGACTCTCTAAAGAGCCCTCTTGCAAGGGATCTCATGGCCACTCTGATCTCACTTGGCTTCACTCAACACGTGACATCTGCCACTCACAGATGCGGCCATACTCTCGATTTGGTTTGCTCATGGGGCATATCGGTAACCAAACAGTCTATCACTAATGCAGGTCTGTCTGACCACTCCGCTATGTGGTTTGATCTTCGGGTTCCGCCTCCAATTTCCATCACTAAGCGCCTTCAGGATTCTTTTCTCGACCATTAATCAGCTCCTTCGTCCAACCAGTCACTCGCCCTCACCTCCCTTCACTAATACAAATTAGGCGGATCAGTTGATTCAGTTATTCTCAGAAAAAGCTGAAACCCACCGCTGTGAGTTTGCACGTGTGTGCGCTATCGCACTGCGTCGGCATATGTAGCCGGCACTACTGTCGGTGACACCTCGAGCAGCAGCTGCAACCAGCAGGTGAGCGCCGGGAGACAGGGTACGCGCAGCTTGAAGTGCACGAAAGGCACGTAGAACACGAGGCCAGCTAGCACAAAGAGCAGGGCATAAAGGTACTCGTAGCGTGGAGAAGACACGATGGGCACGAGTACCAGGTAGCCACAGACGATCACCATCAGCAATGGCACAGGCCACAGCACCTGTAGGAGAGTAAACTAGAGGTTAAGGAGAGTTTTAAGATGAGTGAACAGTGGCAAAGGGGGTTGTGGGGAGTCATGGTGTGAAGTTTAATTTGCAGAGATGGCCCCGTCATGCCGTTTTGCAACTGTGGCGATTTTTTGAATTTGGGGGATGAAACACCATTGTACTGATTGTGATAAATGGCCGAGTGTAATTTGCTACAAATGCAATTGTAATTTTCTAATTTATTTACTCGGTTCAGGATCGTGATTCACTCATGCATTATTAACATACGGAGGTTATCATTGGCCATTTTGAGTGGAAAGATACTAAACTGTAATTATGTAGGTATGCACGACTCGATGCATGATGATTGCTTCAAAAAGCTGCTCTCTCGGGACAGCCGCGTCGATCGCTCCCTCTCTCCCCATCCAGACGTATCGCCTCACACGTTGGAGGTATCCTCAGATATCAGACTGCCAAGACATAATCTATGTATAGGTCAGAAACCTTTTGCTGTACTGCATTCTTACCTTCCTAGAGGCACAGCTTGCTTTTTTGCTTTTTTACATGTGTTTCTGTCTCAGGGACTCTTTCTTGAACCACTGAAAAAACATTACAACTGTCTGAGTCTGATAGTCCCATTATATGGTACCAGAAGTTGCTTAATGTAGAGTGTTCATGCCTGCTGTGCATCATGAGCAGTGGCCAGTTATGGAATGAACATTTTGCTGTTAACAGCAATAGCAACAGGGGTAACTCTTTCATGTTCCATTTATGAATAAAGTCGCTGCACTTGCCCATCGTCTCCTATGCAGCCTGAAGCCAAGTGACAATTCCTGTGTCAGATCCTATTACATTGCCAGGATAAATGCCTCTGTGGTGCCCAGCCTTGACCGTGCCAGGCTACGTGCAGGTGGGGAGTGCGTTAGGCTTCTCCCTCCCCCGTGTCCATACAAATTGCCAGCGAGTCACATGGTCCGGGGGAGCCCATGGATGAGGTATGGGTTTTTATCACCCACGCTGATCTAATCAACAACCAAGCTGGCAGTTAAAGCGGGTGTGTAATTGGGTGTGTAATTGATTATAAACGCGTGCGCGTGCGCAAGGAGAGAGCTCGCCTGGGAACTGTTGGAGGAGGCTGCCTGAAGATGTAGGGGAGTGCTGATGTGTGTGGGGGGGGGTAGTAGACCGTTGTGGGCTGCTACCCGGTCGAATGTTTGGTTGAAATTAATGCATTGAAAACATCCAGAAGGCTTCTACATAATCTATCGCTGCTGGTCTCTTGTCACTGACTGAGTGAGTGCATCGCTCAGTGACGGTGAACCACTATGCCACTGCTGAAGAACCCCTGGCAACCTGCATCACATGGCCGCACGCGCGACATGGCCACACACGCAAGTTCGACCTACGGGTGTCTGGTGAGGATTATATCTGAGATCGACTCCCTTCGAGGGTTTCCCACTGAATCATCACAGTTTGGTGTGAGAATTTGGGATGCGGTCTCACGTGGGAGACTGCAGCAAGTTGGGTCCGACTACGGCGTGAGGCGGCTGTGGACGGCACCATTACCCGCATGGCAGAGGTGTCTGTGCGCCACTACTGGCAGTGCGGCGTGGGCCGGAGGGAGTCGCAGGAGAGCAGCAGTGACGCGAGCACAACAGAGGCGAGCAGATTCGCAGAAGTCCAGCAGCAGCGCGACTTGGAGCGCAGCGGAGGAGAGGAGAGGGCAAGAGAGCGACTACACCACAGAGTCAGCGCGGTGCAGGCCGGAGGGAGACGTGCAGTGACTATATCAGCGGCGATAGGAGAGTGCAAGACTGTAACAATTGTTCGGCTGTGGTGGAGGTGACTGCGCAGCAGCGGCAACGACGGAGATGCGGAGCATGAGCGCGGCACGGGACCGGACCCGCTGGCGCCAGAGGGCACTGCTGACCTGCGGGACCAGGAGGAGCACGCGGAGTGGAGCACCAGTGAGGAGTAGAGCTCGGCCGGCGAGGAGTAGGAGCTGTGGCAGGCTGGCCGGGGGCTAGCCTGGCGCGGCTCAGCGTGCCGTGTGCGTACACGGAGTGCGCGCGGTGCCCCACCCTGTTTGAAGGGGGGGGGGGGGAGCCGATGCCGCCCAGCTGCGGGGCGGAGCCGATGCCACCCAGCTATGGAGGAGGAGCTGTGGGCGGCGTGCCTCGGTGGGCAGGCCATGAAGTGGTCTGGGCTGCGGCAGCGGCCACAGGCGAAAAATGCAGCGAGCTAGGTTCGTGTGAGAGCCGTCTGCGATGGGAAGCTACCGGTGCGGTAGCACCCTCGTCAGCACGGGAGCCGGGGGGGAGGGGGTGGGCTCTCTTTGTGAGAGCTCCCGGCTCATCAAACCCCAGAAAGGAGTGACGGTGTAGGCGGGAGCTGCGCGGGAACCAACGGAGCTGGCGGCAAGTGTGCAGATTTTATGTTGTCGTGATGATGTGTTGTTTCTGAGTGTTTGTTGTTCCTCAGAGTGGGTGTTGTTCCTAACTGTCGTTGTCATGATATTGTATTGTCCTCCGAGTGAGCCGTCGTTGTCGTGATGAGGTATTGTCCTCATTGTGTGTGTGGACCGAGTTTGAGTGGACGTCGTTGTCGTGATGATGTGTGTGGAGGTTCACTTCGTGGGCCTCGGAACCACCAGGGACGCTGGCTGTTTTTTCGTTATGTTCCCCTTGTGAACCCCCCCCTCAGAAAGTATTTTATGCCACACAGACACACAGGCAACCACCACAATCGCACTCAACTGCTAGATGCCTGCGCAAATCCGTTGTTATAGCGGACATTTGACAACAGCATATTGTCCCACACTGATGCAATGTCCGCATGACACGAGGTTCGGTGGGTAGCAGAACGACGATGGACTTGGCCCCAGCGACGGAGGTTTTGTCCATGGACCCTGTGGTAGAACAGGTTGGTTTGTGGTTCCTTCG
>JAZEWT010000011.1:22174409-22193025 GCA_036362905.1 Mordacia mordax
AGAGAGATTGGTGTTAGGAGTTAGGGATCGCTGGGGATCTAGGGGAAGATATTTACGGAGATGGGAACTTAGTCATGGGGTCTAGAGTTGGCGGGTATCACATGTGTTATCCACCGTGGTGTGTACCGGGAGAGTACCGTAGTATGTATCGGGAGAGGGTACCATGGTGTGTACCGAAGATGGTACCGTGATGTGTACTGGGAGAGTACCATAGTATGTACCGGGAGAGGGTACCGTGGTGTGTACCGGGAGAGGGTACAATGGTGGTGTACCAAAGAAGGTACCGTGGTGTCTACCGGGAGAGAATACGGTGCTGAAATGGTTAGCTTGCTGTGTGAAAGAGAGTACAGTGGATGTGTATGTGGAGAGCGGTGGCGCAGCGGTTAGCACACTGTGGGTGTGTGGAGAGCGGTGGTACAGTGGTTAGTGCGCTGTGTGTGTGGAGTGCCCCACTGGTTTGAGTCAGCATTGTTGTCCTGGTATGTGTTCCCCAGTGTGTGTGACGGAGTACCCCCCACTGGTTTGAGTCGACATCAGAGTGAGAGTGTCGTGAGTCCCCAGCGTGTGAGTGCCAGGCTGCGGCGCAGCGCAAGTCTGGGTGTGTTGGCACGAAAGGTCCGAGGGAATTTTCTCTGCCGAGGGGGGGGGGTTGTGGTGCCCAGCCTCGACAGTGCCAGACCACGTGCAGATGGGGAGTGCGTTAGGCTTCGACCCTCCCCCGTGTCCAAGCAAATTGCCAGCGAGTCACATGGTGCGGTGGGCGGCCGGATGAGGTAATGTGTTTTTCACCCACGCTGAGCTAATCAATAACCAAGCTGGCAGTTAAAGCGGGTGCGTAAGTGATTATAAACGTGGGCGCACATGCACTAGGAGGGAGCTCGCCTGGGAACTGTTGGAGGAGGCTGCGTGGAGATGTAGGGGAGCTCTGATTGGGGGGGGGGGGGTAGGAGACCGTTGTGGGCTGCTACCTAGTCATTTGTTGGGTTGAAATTAAAGCATTGAAAACATCCAGAAGGCCTCTGCATTATCTGTCGCTGATGGTGTCTTGTCGCTGACTGGCCGCTATGTTGCCACTGAAGAACTCCTGGTCGCCCGCGCCACATGGCCTCACGCGCCACATGGCCGCACGCACAAGTTGAACCAATGGGTGTCTGGCAGGGATTATAATGATGGCGATTCCCTTAGAGGGTTCCCCGCCGAAATACCACACCTCTAACAAGATGGCAGTGCTGTGAGAACAACACTGGCCATCACCGAGACAATGGAAGCAGTGTTGTCTTATCACACCAGAACACAATTTACTTTCATGCTGATGGAAATAATCCCCTGGATTTAAAGTAATACTGTATAGTAAATATCATGAGACATCGTAGGCATTCATTTGATACTCTGCCTTGGAGACTTGTTCGCGGAGCATTCTGCCAAATTCAGGGTGCGGCATAAGTCACTTTACCGAGAATAATGAGATAACATGGTGAGGAATCAAATTTATTAGTCATTACAGAAATAATTCAGTGTTCTCCATAATGTTCAATGCACATGTTGTATCTTTGGCTCACCAAACAACACAATGTGGTGGCGGCACAGATTTTTGTTATTTTTCAATGTCTCGAACGACCTTTTGGTGAATCAAATAATTATCCTTGGTAATGCCACGTCTTATACATTGTCTTGTGACGATTGTTTATTATTCACTGTGTTCTTATTGCTTGAACTTGTATCCCGCATGTTTTAATTATTATGAGTTGCTATTTATAGTTTTATTGCACAGTGCCTCGAGTGAATCTGATGAAAGTTGTGAAGTTGTGCTGTACACTGCTGGCGTTATCAGCCCACAGGAAAACTACACCATTGAGCAATATTCTAAGTGGGATGAAAACACACAAGGGGGTGGCAAAGAGCAACAAAAAGGCTCATCCCATTGACATAGATAGATGTTAAATATTATAGCGAAAAATACCCAGTGAGCTTTAAAGGTGTGAATGTGAGATTCCACCAAGAATTTGCACCCTTTAGTTGAAAATGAATACCTTTTTTGTGGAAATCCCAAAAGCGATTCTTTGGTAAAGACCCTGTTTGCTCCCATACTGTTGGAATGTCATCACTTGTGTCAAGAATAATAAAATAAAATAATATTTGCATTTCAAAAGCGCCTTTCACCCGAGGGTAACAACGCACTGAACAAACATGTGGAGAGAACGGAATGTCAACCACATCGGAATAAATCCATTGTGTAAAATAATGATCATAAACCATTGAAGGACATAAAGTAACAAATAAAATTATTGTTAAAACAAAACGGAAAGAATACGTATTCCTGAGCAGGCACAACTCAACAGTGTGCCACCATTCAAGCACACGGTAGTGAGCAGCATCGACAGTCCTAGCCAGAGATCTTTAAGGCATTATGGAAAAAGTGAATATGTGTAGGTGATCATGATTGAGGTGCTCATGTAAATGGATAAATGGTGAGTTGTTAGGTGAAGAGGTAATTTAAGTCAATCAGCATCTTCTTCTTCTAGGTACCATATCTTACAGGACGTTGGTGACAATAGTCTTCCACAAATCTCTGCTCTTTGAACTTCTAAGACTATACATTGTTGATATGTTCATCCATCTCGAGATACTCTTGATATGAGTCAACCGTTGTCGTCCACGATCTCCCTTTCCTTCAATTTTTCCAGTTATAACCAGGTTTTCAATTATCTCCGCATCACGAAGGTTATTCATATTCTGTCCACCAATTATCAACCCTGGCAAACCTTCAACCTTCAATATCTCTCAAAAGGTTCTCACTGTACAGCCTTGCCTCACACCTCTTGTAATTTGGATGAAATCACTTAGTTCATTTCCGGTCCTTACTGCAACGGTTTGATCCCAGTCTATGTTCTTTATAATTCTCAAATCTTTACCATAAATGTCCAGTTCTTGAATAATTTTCATTTGCTCCTCCTGTTTTATATTATCAAATGCTTTGTTATCGTCAATGAAACACAAATGGAGATATTTCGTCATTTCAATTGCCCTTTCTGAAAGCATTCTGATGATAAAAATGGCATTTCTAGTACCTCGATCTTCAACAAAACCACATTGCACTTTTTGCAACCTCTGGTTTTATTCTGCTTCTGGTACTGAGCATCAACACTTTTAATAGGATCTTTGTTACATGACTCACTAGACTAATGGTTCTATGGAGGTCACATTCAATAGTTCTAGTTTTTTTGGGGAGTGTAATAAAGATCGATTTACTGAGCTCACAAGGCATATCTCCACTGTCATGAATCTCATTGATAATATCTGTCAATTTTTCTAAGCCAAAATCTGATGATTGCTTCGAAAAACTGCTCTCTCGGGACAGCCGCGTCGATTGCTTCCTCTCTCCACCTCGCGACGTTTCGCCTCACACGTTAGAGGCATCCTCAGGGGCAGATGAAATAGTAGAACAATTAAATTTGTTCTACTATTTCATCTGCTCCTGCAGATTTATTGTGTTTCAATCTATTAATAACTGTTATTACTTCTGACTTAAGAATTTTCAAACCATCCATCCGCTTTTTAATCTTTCCATCAGTACCCGCTTAATCCTGAACAGGGTCACGGGGGGCTGGAGACAGATACAGGGGGCAAGGCAGGGCTATACCCAGGGACCATCTTGCTGTGAGGGAGCAGCGCTACTCACTGCGCCACTGCGCTTCTGTGAGTAATGGAATGATAAGTAAATAGGTAGTGTAGCAGCAAGGTGGTGAGTGGTTAAGCGGTGAGGTGATTAGAGAGTGGATGTTGAATGGTGATAAGGAGAGGATTAGTGAGGATAGTGGTGATAGTTAAGTAAATGTGGTGAGAAGTGATGAGAGGAGTAAAATGTGAGAAGGATGATTATAAGCTAGTGACAGAGCATGGCTGAAGGTGGTCAGTATAAGGTAAGTTAGGTAAGAATATCATGAGGCGAGAGTGAGGTCCGGTGAAAAGGTGAGGGAGATGGTGGGCACCTGAAGATATGACAATGTAATTTGAAGATGTGACGAAGGTGAGGCGAAGTGAATTAAAAGGTGAGGAAGGTTAGTGAGGTACGGTGGTGTGGTAAATAATTTGAGTAGTTGGGGAGAACAGAGAAAGGTGAAGGTGAGTAAAGACAATATAGAGAGGTGGGGAGGTGAGGGAGGAAAGTAGTGGTGGATGAAGGTGATAAGATAAGAAGAAGATAAGTCCGGTGTGCCCTAATACCAATCCTAATTTTAGTGGTTGACGGGCAGCTTCAAAACATGGGGTCTGATTAATTAAGGCATTGATTTTTAACCAATTATGAAATAAAAAATCCACCAGTGTGCATTCCACAAAACTGATTAGCCAAACTGATTTACTGTATACAGCCACAGGACGAAAACATTAAAGTAGAGCAGTGTGTGATGCCGGTAAGATTGTTATTCCGAGAGATTGCAGCCTAGGTCACTGCCCAAAGTGTTTAATCAGACACAGTGGCAGAGGTGGAAGTAAACCGGTATGGTCTGGTATGGTGTACCAGTTAGAAAGTGGCCAGAATATTCATAGAGTACAGTTGGGAAGGGGGGGTTACGACACGGCCGTACTAGTAAGAACCTTAACTTACTTTAACCAGCGATCGCCAACGACCCAAAACGCCAAGCGACCAGCAACAAACAACACATGTAGCCTATCGCTACTGATATGTTGAGTTGTACATATGCATGGTCGCACACATATTAAAGTGCTGACGTATTGACATAGACACGCCCCCATGTACAGTACGCCACGCCTGTCCTGCGGACACGCTTCATTGAAGGGGAGACTCAGAGAGGGGTGCGAAGGAGATTAATGTGGCTTTGTGTGATGGCGCGTGGCTGTTGTTCATGAAGTTGGTGCAGGCGGTGGTCGAGTAAGTTAATAAAGTTGTTTATATAAAAGAAGATACGCGTTGGCGTGGGTGGTGCAAGTCTGTGGTGGCAGAAGGGGTGCATCGCAGCAGACCAGCAGCGCGTGTGGAGCCCAAGGGGGATTCACATAAAAAAATGACACAACGCAGAATCTTACCATCAGAATATCCTCTCGTGCGTTCGCGCACGCACATTGTTCAGCTGATTGACTCCACTATTTTGGTTAACCATCGTGCTAATCTGTTACTCTCGTAAGATCACACATATGAAAGGGAGAGGAAAGAGAGAGACGAGACGTGTGGCGTCGGTTACACACAGTTCAATGCGCAATGCTTCAGGTTAAGAGGTTAGCAGCAGGTTCTCGCTCACCCTGTACGGCCTGTGCAGGTGGGGTTCACGCAAGCGCAGCACCAGCAGCCCGGCGCAGTTCAGCCCGACCAGCAGCCAGGTGATGAAGCCGAAATAGTTGGTGAGCGTGATGAGGTCTGTGGGCAGCACGAACACCACCGACAGCAGCGTAGAGAGGGCGACAGCAGGCGTGGGGGTGTGGTGCCGCACGCTCAGCATGGCCAGCACGGACGGTGCGAGGCCCTGTCGAGCTGCCGCGTAGTTGAGACGGCCCATGATGAAGGCGCTGCAGTTGAGCGAGCCGAGGGTCGACACGGCCACGGAGAGTGGCACGATCCACGAGAAGGAGCCCAGCACGTGCTCACCCCACGTCACCGCCACGGCGGCTGGGGGAGGTGGAGGGGGGGGCACAGTGGGACAGGGGTGTTGATGGGGACTTTGTGAACAGATGGCTGGGCGTGGTGCTGGACGTCACCACCTCGTGTGCCAACCTCGCATTAGGCGCTACTCGCTAACAACACTTGACCCTATGGGTCGGTTAATAATATTAACAATAATATTTGCACTTTGAGAGCGCTTTTCACCCAGGCTCACAAAGCATTGCACAGAGCTGGGGAGAGAATGGCAAGTCAACAATGACAACGTCGCCGGTACTGCTCGTCAGCAGCAACATGCCCTTCAACAGCTGAGAGGAAGCACAAGATACAAAGGGATAAGTCTGATCGTCCGTAATCAGTTCAAGCTCGGTCCACGTGGACTATTTAAATGCTGTAACATTACATTTGGCATCTGAGTGAATGGATGTGCGTTACTAGGGCAGCTAACATTTACAGTTATGAGCAGGTATGTGCAGTTGTTTATTAAACATTGTTAGTTTTTTTGTGATGTTTGGTTCAACACAAGACCAACTTTGTTCATCTCGTAGTATGATACATTTTTAAAAGTTTTCTTTGGGATTTTGTCCAAGCAAGTTCCAAGTAGGACATCGTTTGTTTTGTTGCAGCAAAAGGACAGTAATTTCAAGCAGAAATATATGAAGATAACCCTGCACATGACAGTCCTGCCGCTAATAACATGCTGTACAAGAGGTTTCTATTGCAATTTCCAGCCTGTAGACTACGTTAA
This sequence comes from Mordacia mordax, assembly GCA_036362905.1. Taxonomy (NCBI): domain Eukaryota; kingdom Metazoa; phylum Chordata; class Hyperoartia; order Petromyzontiformes; family Petromyzontidae; genus Mordacia; species Mordacia mordax. The sequence continues at coordinate 22,180,772 of JAZEWT010000011.1, forward strand.
GTTTGATGATTGCTTCTAAAAGCTGCTCTCTTGGGATAGCCACGTCGTTCGCTTCCTCTCCCCACCTCGTGACGTTTCGCCTCACACGTTAGAGATATCCTCAGGAGCAGTGTGCGTGTCGTGTTTGTGACTCGTATTTATATGTAGGTATTATGTATGTGTTGAGTCACCTCCGCTGTCAGGGTCCACACCCCGGAATCACATTAACACCCTCCTGCTCCACCTGTGACTAATCTCCTAGTTTGATTCCGGGGTGTGAGCAGGACAAGGAGATTAGGCTCAGTAAATGTTAGTGCTTGTCTCCCAAGTTAATATATTGCTAGGATTAGTTATTATATTTCGTAAGCTACAACGACTGAATTCAAGATCCTCCTTTTCACCTACAAGGCTCTCACTGGCGCCACTTCAACATACATCCGTGATCTACTCCACACACGATCCTTAACCCGACCACTCTGATCCTCCAATACGTTCTCTCTGCATGTGGCCAAATCTCACCTCTATTCGATGCATGACAGAGCCTTTTCGCGCGCTGCTCTCAGACTCTTCAATGCCCTTCCATTCGAGATTCGGGGTCAGCTGAGTCCCTGGGCATCAATGTTGTCATGCTGGGATGATGGCTTGCTGCCGACCTACTCCTGCTCGGGAACATTTATTCTATTCTTGTTTGTTTGAAAAATTATTATTTTTTCCTGCTTACTTTATGTCCTATAATTTATTTCTACTATTTCACTTTCAGTTGAACTGTCCTGATGTTGTTATTGACATTCCGTTCACTCCACAGCTGGGATTTGTAAAAAAAACCCCAAAAAACATTATTGTTGCTAATTTTCCGTTCTTATGTCGTTGTTGTTGACATGCCATTCTCTCTCAGCAGCTTTGTGCAACGCTTTGTGACCCTTGGGTGCAAAGTGCTCTAGAAAAGCGATTATTAATTAATTAGCAACATCACAGTAAAATAATGACTATAAATCAAAGGACATAAAATAACAGATGCAATAATTGTTAAACAAATAAAGGAAGAAATAAGTGTTCCTGAGCAAGTGCAGGCTAACAGTGAGCCATCATCTGAGCACAACAACAGTGAGTAGCAACAACAGTCCCAGCCAGCGACTTCAATGCGCGATGGAACAAGTAAGTTTTGAGACAAGATTTGAAGATTCCCAGGGGCTCAGCTGACCGAATTTCCAATGGAAGGGCATTCCAGAGTCTGGGAGCAATGTGCACAAAGGCTGTCACCCATCGAACGGCGTTAAAGATGTATTTTGGGGCCATTGTATTAGAGGAAGGGGTGGGAGGGTGGAATAAAGGGGATGGGGTGGGGAAGTGTGGTGCCAAGCCTGGCGGTGTGACTGGCTGGGTGCGCCTGACGCCCACGCCCAGCGATCGGGCCGTGGAGGGGTTGTGCTGATGTGGGTGCAAATGAGATGTCGTGCGGGTGGGGGGTTGTCCGGGATGACAAAGGGTCATGCGAGGTGAGAACGAGAAAGTGAGGGCAACAGAAAGTTTGGAGGCATTCCCCCCCCTCCCTCGAGATCATAGACAACACGTGGTCTTGGGGGGGAGGAACATAGGGCGGACGTGTTGTGATCGGATTGGATGGCGTACGTGGAGTGATATCTTGTGGCTGGGTGACGTCTGAGCGGATATAAAGAGGTGTGCGGATGCGGAGAGAGGGAGTCTGCATGGGAAATTAGCAGCGGAGCGATGGGCATGTAGAGAGGTGAATCGAGAGTGCGCGATGCGTGGGGTGGGTAGTGAGTTGTGTGTTACTTTTGTTACTGGGGTATTAATAAATAGTTGGAAAGACAGAAGTCTCCCATCTTCCCGCTGGAGTGGCAGCCGCGTGTATAGTGAGAGAGAATGGAGTCGCCATCATGGTGTTCCGCGCGCACCGCCGAAACAAGAGAGCACATCAGCGGGCGACTGATTTATGGCGAGGGAGTTGAAACGTTGGGTTGTCCTCACAGCAGCAACTGTGGCGATTTCATCTGCTTGGGTCTTCGCTATCGTGCCCATGTGATTTGGCACTGTATGCTAGTTTGGCACAATGTCCAATGTTTTGCTCCACTCTCTGGGAGCCTCTTAGCGATCTGAATTTCTTTAACATCTTACGTTAATGGGCGGCACGGTGGCCCAGTGGGTAGTGCTGTCGCCTCAAAGCAAGAAGGCCTCGGGTTCGAATCTCGGCTCGGGTGCCTTTCTGTGTGGATTTTGCATGCTCTCCCCGTGTCCGTGTGGGTTTTCGCCGGGTACTCCGGTTTCCTCCCACAATCCAAAAGCATGCTCCTGGATAGGTTGATTGGCTCGCGGACTAAAATTGTCCCGCAATGCCCGGCGATGGACTGGCGTCCCGTCGTCGGGTGTATTACTGCCTTACGCCCTGTGTTTCCGGGATAGGCTCCGGCTCACCGTGACCCTATATAGGATTAAGCGGTTTCAGATAATGAGATGAGATGAGATCTTACGTTTATGGGCGGCACGGTGGCCCAGTGGGTAGTGCTGTCGCCTCAAAGCAAGAAGGTCCCGGGTTCGAATCTCGGCTCGGGTGCCTTTCTGTGAGGCGTTTGCATGTTTTCCCTGTGTCTGCGTGGGTTTTCGCTGGGCACTCCGTTTGCCTCCCACAGTCCAAAAAAACATGCTGCTGCATAGGTTAATTGGCTTGCAGACTAAATTGCCCGCAGTGCCCGGTGATGGACTGGCGTCCCATCGCGGCTATATCCCTACCTTGCGCTCAGTGTCTGCCGGGATAGGCTCCGACTCACCGCAACCCTGTGCAGGACTAAGCGGTTTATGACAATGAGATGAGATGAGATTTTACGTTCATTGACTGAAGATATTTCAGACAAGATTTCAGAAACTTCCAAGATTGCTTTATTCAGACAGTGAATATGTTTCTGGCACTAGGAGTGAAAATTTAGTTTCTGCAAAAGCTCCCAACGCGTAGAGCGACGTGCCAGATTATGTGCCGAATAACACGAGACGCAACTCTAAACACATCATGTACACTTCAGCCTCCTTCCACAACTGCATATGTTCCTTTTTGTTGTTATGCAATAAGCGTCTTCAAATTATTCTCATCGTACTCTTACAATGTTGCATTTTTTGTCTCGTGAATTTATTGGCATGTTTGATCATTTTTGTTCGATGTGTTGTACCATTTACTTTATGCTTATGGTGAGGGTTTCATCCTTATACAATCTAATGCTGTTAATTCATTGATTTACTTTGTGATTGTGCTGGTTGGTTTGAAAGTTTGCTGTATCACACGAATCCCACATCCAGAGCTTGCAAGTTTAATCGGTATATTTTGCTGTAATGATAAACATCTATCTAGCTACAGTATTCCATTTAACAACTGCCATTTTATTATGACTTGAATCGGAGTAATTTTTACATATTCAAGGGAGATCTCATAATTTATTGATGCAAATGCTCATGGCAGCTTTCGATTAGCTGCAAGTGTACCGTAGCTGCTGCAATCCTAGAGTCAATGTAGTACTATGATCATTCGTGCTACACCATTCATGCAACGTTAATAAACGGTGTGCTACCGCGTTTCAAGTCTCAGATCTTTTTCCCAGGAAGACCCAGATAACCAAAATCAGAGCTTTGCTAAAAGAAAAATATTGGAGACAATGTAGCCCAGATGAACATTATAGCACACAATGCTGCACTTAATAATCCCTTAGAAGGGTAATACTGGTTAAGCACTGGCAAGTGAGTTACCTGTCTTTTGATAATATAAAATCAAAATATTTACAGCAGTAAAGCTTTTTGACCTGGCAAGATCTCTTGCCCACACTGTGTGTAATTGGTCTTTGAGTTATATCATCCGTTTGTATTTGACTTTGGTTTAAATTTAACCCGGTTAAAAACAGTTCCGTTATGTAGCAAGATATATAAAGTTAGAAATCTCTGAAAAATGGCCACAAATGAAACACGCTAGTGACTTCTGGAAAGGTGCGAGAACAATCGATGTATGTTCAATTTTAAAAAATACTGTCATTCAAACGAATAGCTGAGCATAAATTGTTCTCGTAGAAATTAAGTTAAGAAACAAATTTTCAATTAGCAAACCTCATAACTCCAGATGGGAGTGTACAATGTTTTTTTTTCTGCCAAGAGTAGTTGTAAGTGTGAAATGTAAATTTGTGATAGCATTTCCAAATGTGGGACCATAATAAAGGACATTATTATAAAACTTTCTGAATTAAAATGGAATGACTTCCATAAACAGCCAAACCCAACGCATCCTAATTAAATCACCACGCTGATGGCTTCAATGCCACAGTGAATGTTTGAGTTTTATTTGCACATGTAAATATCAATTACTCTTTACACTTAGGAAAATGAGAAAGAAATGCTTTTATGGCTTCCCTTTCAAATGCAATGATGCATGAGCATCCCTTGAGAAATTTAAACAACAGCGATTTCACAGGAATATGTAATAATTAAAATAATCACAGTAATAAGAATTTTATGGGTTTCAGCTAATTTGGGTGAACAGTGGGGCAGCCCACCTGAATCCTCGTTTTCACTACAAGGACCCATAACGCTTTCTACGATGTATTTTAGCCATATTAATCCCGGCTGCCACAACAGTTGACATTCAGACATTTTCTATGAAAATTATGGAAATTAGATTATTGAGATTTGGCCGTTTTCTTCTGTTTCCATGGTGAACTTGATGTTCGGGTGTATGGAGTTTAAGTGACCAAGTTTCAGTTTTCGGGAAAACAGAAAGAACAATAGACACAAGCAAGAAAGAGCACGAGGCAGCAGTGTGTTTTCTGCATATGGATAAATCAGCAACGGCAGCACACAGTGTAGACAAACAATACAGAATCGATTTTGACAAGATGCCAGTACGAGCAGCAATCCACCATAGAGGACCAAGATTAATTCGTGCAGCAATCGAGATTCACAAGACAGAAAATACTATGAACCATAAACAAGAAATGAGAATAAAGCTCAGCCAAACCTGAAGGCCAGTGATTGAAGTCAGCAGTGCATAGATATAGAGCTCTGAAATGCAGATATCAGAGAGGAATTACCAAGTGTTTGGGTACTAGACATTCTTTCATGAGATGCAAACTAGATTAGTTACAGGAGGAACATAATTGGGTTAATGTGATTCCGGGGTGTGAGCAAGACAATGGAACCCTTTCAAGTGGACCCTTACCGTCGTCCATTGATCCTGGAATGCAGCAACTCTATAGAGGAGACTCAACACATACATAGTACCTACATTAAATAGGAGTCACACACAACACACGCACACTGTGCCTGAGGATGCCTCTAACGTGTGAGGCGAAACGTCGTGTCAGTTGTACATATTGTATATTGCATTCCTTGTAAATTTTGTTTTGGAAAACTTGCTCGTAAGAGCAATAAAATCAGATGTAAAAGTCAAAAGTCTACACTGGCTGCCAGTGGCTGCATACATCAAATTCAAAATATTGGTTCTGCCATCACCTATCTGCTCTGTCCCCCTACGCTCTCTCTGCTTGGTAAATTTTGGTCGTGGGGATGCATTACACTTCCGCTCTATTGGTTCCAACGCTCGCTGCTTTGCTACCCTCGAAACATCATGGTGGAATGACATCCCAATAGAAATCAGGACTGCAGAATCACTGGCATCATTCCCGAAACTTCATATGGCTCATCTATAAGACCATTATTTACGAGTCTCACTTCTAAAACAACAATACTTTCATGATGAAGTCACCCTGGATAAGAGCGTCTGATAATAATACTTAATAATAATTATCATAACTCAATTGACATATGTGATAGTTCTCTTTGACCAAAACATAAATTCCCATATGTATAATTACATCCTATTACCACATCATCTGGAATACATGGATCCCATTATATCTTAGAAGCTAAGAGGGTGGCACGGTGGTGCAGTGAGTAGCGCTGCTGCCTCACAGCAACATGGACCCAGGTTCGGTTCTCAGCTCGGATGCCTTTCTGTGTAGAGTTCGCCTGTTCTCCCCATATCGGCGTGGGTTTTTGTCGAGTATTCCAGTGTCCTCCCGCCGTCCAAAGACAGGCTGCTGCCTAGGTTTATTAGTGTACTGAATAAATTGCCCCCCAAAAAGTGCCCTACGATATACTGATATCACATCCTGGGTATAGCACCGCCTTGTGCCCTGTCTGCCGGGATAGACTCTAGCCCCCTGTATGGGATTAACCGGGCACTGATGCAGAACTTATCAAAGTAAAAGTTGAAGCTAGACGGCACGACTCCCTGTGCTGAAATATGATCTAACGTTTACGTCCTCACCTTCACAACGCGCCTTGACGAGTGTGGTGAATACTTATCAAAAAACCCCATGACCTGCAGGGTATGCGTGGAAACCCTAGTCAAGCAGTGAACTGACATGGCAGGTCAACTCGCTATTTTCAATAGACGTGCATGTTAACAATGTATCATCGAGCACCGCTGAAGGATCCTCTGAGATTCCCAAATATCTGAAAATTCCACCAGGACATTCTTAACCAAAAGTGTAGAGTATCATTTTGGGAAAATGCATGTTTATTCAATAGCCAAATAAATAATACCCTAGTACATTCCACGTGTAGTAGGGTATGCATCTGTGCCACATAGACAATATCCCAGTGTTGGGTTATTTATGTGTGGACAGGGAATTTGAATGTCAATGAACATGTCTGCATGGATAAGTGACAATATAATGACACTTATATACAGCTGTTTTTCAATCAACTGAGTTGTCCTTTCGAGATAGCTGGGTCGGGCATTGCTAATCGTTCCTTTCCTTGAGAGCGATTCTCATACATCAATCATTGGAAACCTGCATCAGTGCCCAGGGCTGGTTCAGATATCGATTGATACCGACGATGTCCAGATATAGTTGCATTTTACACCCTTTCCACAGCTCTGAGCAGTGCTATGTGAGCCTCGGGTGAAAAGCGCTCTAGAAGTGCAATTATTATTATCAAGTGCAGGAGTCATATTACAGTGCACACAGCACAGTGGCACCGCTCTCCCCATACGAACAAATATACATTAATACCTCGGTTTAACAGACCTATTTTCAGTGGACTTCGGGTCGGAATGGATGATGTCCATTATTTCCTAGACAGGTTTCTGCAATGGGAATAATGGAATAAAATATATTTTGTTTCATTTTAATACTACTATAATAATTGCATTTATAGAGCGCTTTTCACCAGTGGGTCACAATGCACTGCATAGAGCTGCGGAGAGAATGGCAAGCCAACAACAGAGAACGGAATATCAGCAACAATAACTTTTTTGGGGGTTGTGTTTTTTTTACAAATCCGAGCTGTGGAGAGAATGGCATGTCAACAACAACATAAAGACAGTTCATCTGAAAGTCAAACAGTGGCGATAAAATATAGGACATAAAGTCAGCAGAAAAAAAATATTCTTCAACAAACAAGGAAGGAACAAATGTTCCCGAGTAGGCGCAGGTCGGAAGGGAGCCACATCAACACTCTAAGCCGGAGGAAGGAATAAATGTTCCCGAGCAGGCACAGGTCGAAAGAGAGCCAACATCTCGGCACGGCAACACTGAGCCACATCAATAGTCCTAGCCGGAGGACTTGAGAGCTTTAAGGAGCAAGTGAGTCTTGAGACTAGATTTGAAGATGCCCAAGCACTCAGCTGAACGATTTTCTAGTGGAAGGGCATTCCAGAGTCTTGGAGCAGCACGCAAGAAGGCTCTGTCTCCCATAGAATGGAGGTGCGACCTGGGCACATGCAGCAGGCCTGTACTGGAGGATCGAAGTTGTCGTGTCGAGGAGGGTGCCTGAAATAGGTCACGGATATATGTCGGATCTGCGCCAGTGAGAGCCTTGTAGGTGATAAGAAGGATCTTGAATTCAATCTTGTATTTAACAGGTAACCAGTGGAGAGACATCAGTACTGGGGATATGTGATCGTGGATGGGTGTGCAAGTGAGGACTCTAGCAGTCGCATTCTGCACACGTTGGAGACGATTAATCAGGTAGGCAGGGGTGCCAGGGAGCAGTGCATTGCAGTAATCGATTGGTGAGGAGATGAAGATGTGTATTAGGTTCTCAGCGTCAGCAGGTGATAGGATGTTGTGCAGTCTGGCTATGTTTCTGAAATGAAAAAGGCTAAATTCGTCACCTTGTTGATGTGTGTCTCGAAGGTGAGTGAGGAATCAAGAGTCACAACTAGACTCTGGACTGCCTTAGCAACGTCAATAGAATGGTCGTCAAGCAACTTTAATATTTGTTCTGTTGCAAATACGGTAGATAAAATGCATGTCTCTGTTTCATTGTATTCATAGTATATGATAGCCATTACTCTGTATATAAGATCGACATTTTATTATTATTACGTAATGATGTAGGTTTTCACGGTTCGATGCATGATGATTGCTTCAAAAAGCTACTCTCTCAGGACAGCCGCGTCAATCGCTCCCTGAGGATGCCTCGAACGTGTGAGGTGAAACGTCGCGATGGAAGGAGAGTGAGTGATCGACGCAGTTGTCCCGAGAGAGCAGCTTTTCGAAACAATCGTCATCATATTATTATATATTATCAATAGGATTTAAATGACATCCGAACACCCTCTCCCCCCTCCCCGCATTAGTCCATTAAATTGAGGTTTTACTCTGTTAGCAAAAAAAAGCTGCATTTAGAAACTACAGTGTTTATTAAAAGCTGCCCTTTCAGGATAGCCGCGTTGATCACTCCTCCTATCTCCTTCGCGAATGAGATATGCGGAGCGATCATCATGCATCGAGCCATGAAAACCTACATCAGCACAATGCCTACCTGGTTTGGAAACCATACACGTGTAGCCTCAAAAACCGGATATTTTAATGAAATTTGTAAAATAAATAAGTAACCGGTTATTATCTTGACATTAATCAGAGGTGACAGTGAGGAAAATAACAATGTTGCAGGTGAAATGACTGTGATTGCCTGCCACATGCTGCAGAAATGCTAATTTAAGACGGGATGCGGGCTCGCACTGACCTGAAGATATTATCTCCCTTGGAGTCAATACTGTCAAGTATGAAATGTTCACCAGCACGTAGAAGGCGGTCACCAGCAGGACGGACACCACGATGCAGCGAGTAATGTTCTTATGCGCATCCTTGAGCTCCTCTGCAAACATCACATCACCGTTTATCGGGATGCATTTCCTTTGCTCTTCATATCATACATGTCAACATTCTGATAACGTGCAGCATTGTCGTCTATTTACAAATATTATGCTGCACAAGAAGAAATGTTTTATTTTTAAGAGTTGCTCTTCCAGGATAGCTGGGGAGAGCACTCTTCCTCTGTCCTCCACCACGGTGCACCTCTCACGCAGTGGGCCAGAGCCAACATTTTCCTGACGCTGCAGCCAATATATTATATTATCTGCAAATGTATTAATGAGGCGTCTTTTTTTAGTTGTGAAAGGAAATCAAGGGACCCGGAGGAAGCCCACGCAGCAGAAAGGAAGAATACACCAACTCTGCACAGAAAGGTGCCATGGCTATATTCGAATTGTCTTTCTATGAGGTGCACACGTTACCACTGCGTCACCCTGCCGCCCTATGTTCAAGCAGTGGCAGGTTGAACCTGAAGATGTTGTTACGACCAATTCTAATAAATGCAGCCGTAAAAACATACATCAGTATGCTGTATATACGGGATGAGTGCAGAGGAAAATTGTGCCTTTTTTGTTTTGCGCTGTGAAGTTTTTTTCTCGTCCTTTATTACGTGTGCACTTTGGTGTAGCTCTAGGCCCGCAGGCATGTCCCCTGTCGACCTCAATAGCTGTCACTTAAGGCTAAAGCTCAGACCTGTACCAACGGGTGCAAGTGCGGCTACGTGAGCGCGCCGCGTATTCATGGCAACACGGCCCTTAATCAATGAAGTGGCCTGTAATGGTAAACTCGTCATCGATTCCTTACCGGGTGGGGTTTAATTTCTGCGGAATTTACCGAGTTAAACAAAAACGAGTGCAAAGTAAGTGTCCACTTCCCCGCTTATAAACTCCTGTGGTTTAATGTTGAATGGTGTAAAATTTATCTCGAACAAATCTCCACGCAAGGAGTGGGCCGGCGATGGGGGTGGGGGATCGTGGTGTTGAGTTTTGTCTATTAGCCGCCGCAACGGCAAATTGCACGATTTGGTGTGGGTTCAAGGCTCAGTGCATTGGCACAGTCTCAGAGCAGGACGGGGCTCGTCTCTTAATTAGATTCGAAAGATTGCGTGACATTCGACGAGGTCGTCGTGTACGCGTAAAGAGTAGTCCCAAATTGGGAAGATTTTCAAATTACCCGTGATTGCGAGATTATAGACAATAATGAATGAGTGTGCCACCCCGTCACCCTTCGCTTGCTGGGAGGAGCAGCAAGCGCGTCGAACCACGCTTGGCTAATTCGGCACAATAATTGGTGAGCGTATGATGGAACGGTTTGATCTTCCGTCCTCCTCTCCTACCTGTCGAATGTTAAATAGGGACGCCCGAGGCCGGCAGCGCTTTTCTTTGTCTAAGGCCAATGAAAGGGCTCTCGTCACCTTGTATCTCATGACTTCAGTAATGCAGAGTATTGACAAAATACAAGCCCGAGGACACTTGCGTCACATGTGGATACGCTTACACAGTGTCCAAAATGTCAAGCCTCAACATATGCAAAAAAAAAAACCGATGGGAGAGAGCCCATTGTTTTGCAACAGAAAACAAGAGACGGCTGTAATTTTCATACTGTTCCCAAAATCCTGTACTCGGATCAGATTACTACTAATAGTAGTAATCTGATTTTTAAAAGTACTACATTTCCAAAATCGAACATATTGTGAGGTTTAATGTGTTTCATGCCGTTTAAATTAATTTTCTGGCAAATAATTACATTCACAGGAACGCAAAGTGAAAGCCGAAACGGGACACGGGGAGGAACGGCGGTGATTGGTGGGGATTAAAAATATAAGGAGTCGATCAGTGAGTAGAGGGAGTCAGTCATCAGGGAGCCAGGAGGAGTCGTACGGAGATCGGGGAGTCAAAGACGGGACATCAAGATGTAGTCTGCTGCTCCCTGTTTCATCACGCCCCGGGCCCGCGTCGCGCTGTTCAATAAAGCATAAAAAGTCAAGAAGTCTCTGCTCACTAGCTGAACGAGAGCAGAGTGAATGCTGATCCTCGCCGTGCTGTTAGCACCGAGCCGTCACGAGTCTGCGGTCCAAGTCGTGGTGCCGCAGTTTGGTGTCAGAAGTGGGATGCGGGCTCACGTCGGAGACTGCGACAAGTGGCGGCTGGAGAGCGGCGAGGAGTCTGGCGGCGGAGAAGCGAGCGGAGTGAGCCAGCGGTGCAGCAGCCGACGCGGGTCGGGGGGTGGGGCAGTGACGGCGAAAACGAGGCGCGGAGGAGGGAAATTGCCATGGAGGAGGGACATCGCCGCGGAGGAGGGAAATCGCCGCAGAGGAGGGAAATCGCCTCGGCAAAATGGCGGAGCAACTCGGAAGTCGCAGGGCGGTGGCGGCGAGAGAGCGAGCCATGGGGGAGAATCACCGCAGGAGGAAGGCGATGATGGTGGCGAGCGACGCAGCGATGGCGAGCGGTGCAGCGATGGTGAGCGGCGCAGCGATGGCGAGCGGCGGAGGAAGGCGATGATGGCGATGACGGCGAGCGGTGGAGCGATGACGGGCTCGTCATTGTTTGTCGGGCCGCGCCGCGCGGGCTTGCGTTGTTCAGCAAGCCGTGCATGGGGTTGGAGGCCGCTGGGAGCTATTGTGGTGGCGTCCCGTCGGCGCTGGACCCCCGGCTCGTCTCAAGCCGAGAGGAGATGACGGCCAAGGCGGGAGAAGGCGGAAGCTGCGGCATTGCTCGGCGGGCCTGCGTTGTACAGCGGTTGGTGTGTGTGGGTGTGTGAGTGAGCGAGAGTGCAGCGGTCAGCGCTCTGTGTGAGTGAGCGAGAGTGCAGCGGTCAGCGCTCGGTGTCAGTGTGCTGTGTGTGAGAGAGCGATGGTGCAGCAGTTAGTGTGCTGTGCGCGTGAGAGCGATGGTACAGTGGTTAGTGTACTGTGTGGGTGAGTGAGCTGTGGTACAATGGTTAGTGTGCTGTGTGTGTGTGGGTGAGCGAGAGTGCGGCGGGGTAGCGCTCTGTGTGTACGTGAATGAGCGATGCTGCAGCGGTTGGCGCTCTGTGCGTATGTGGGTGAGCGATAGCGCAATGGCGTGGTGGATCGCAGTGGCGCAGCGGGTAGCGCAGTAGCCGCGGATAGCGGAT
>JAZEWT010000011.1:22197901-22246337 GCA_036362905.1 Mordacia mordax
GAGGCCCCGGGGAAGACCCAGGACACGCTGGAGAGACTGTCTCTCAGCTGGCCTGGGAACGCCTCGGGGTCCCCCCCGGAAGAGCTGGAGGAAGTGTCTGGGTGAAGGAAGTCTGGGCATCGCTGCTCAGACTGCTGCCTCCGTGACCCGGTCCCGGATCAAGCGGATGAAGATGGATGGATGGATGGCATGGTGCTGTGTGACTACTGAATGTGCATGTCGGCACAGATGCTAATGCGTGCGTGTAGGCGCATTGGCACAGCGATAAGTGCGCTTTCACAACGAACCCAGTGACCTCGGTTTGATTTTGGACAATGCTCACATGGTTGGTGAATGGAATCCCAACGTATCCTTAGGTTACGTGGCCTCAAATTAGTACAAGGTTTCAGGGATATGTGCCATCAAGGAGAGACAAAGGCGCTTGAGTGTGGGGGCTAGCCAAACCAGCCCCTTATTAGTCATACAGGCTTTAATAGATACTTGCTAAAGCTCTTGTCCATGTTACAAATGTCTCATCTCATCTCATTATCTAAAACCGCTTAATCTTATATAGGGTCACGGTGAGCCGGAGCCTATCCCGGAAACACAGGGCGCAAGGCAGGAACACACCCGACGACGGGACGCCAGTCCATCGCCGGGCTGTTACAAATGTTTACAAGGCTACTGAGGAGATATTTGGGTTTGTCGTAGCATGTGTATGTAATACTAAGCTGCACTTGAAACCCATAATAAATGTGCAGATGTCAGCACAAGCTTTTACCAGCTAATGATGATCGTAATGCCTTGTGTTATTGCAGAAATCGTGTAAGGGTACGTGCATTACTCTGCAATACTAGCCACCCATTGCAAATGATTAGCGATGCATTTTAGTGGCGGATTGTATCTGGCGCAAGCTACAATATAGCATATAGTAGAGGCCGTTCAGCCAGCAGTGGCGTGAGCCTGATATTCACAGAGCAGTTAAGGGCACCGCTTACAACGCAATGGCTTGGGCCGTACACTGGTGCTTGGCGATCACGACCACGTGGACTGCGCTTTATATGGTTTATATGTAAGCACGTGGCATTCTGTTGAATTCACTGTCGATATGCCACCGAAAACAATGAATTCCTTATTTATAGACTCAGTAACGTATTCTGAAAAGAATTACTGGTTCCTGTGACTTCTATAATCATGTTTGATTGTAGTAATGCGCTCCATGATTCAAAGGTAAAGGGCACCAAGTCCGAATAATTTTTAGTACCTATAATTGTTGAACAACTAAAGTCATTACCTAAAATATTTAGCATGTTAAACTTGTTTGAAATATTTTTAGTTTTTACGTTTTATTGTCCGGCCCCCAAAATGTCTAATGTCCCATAAGAAATAATTTCAGACCAGATCTGTCTTGCCCACCGGGTATTCAAGTGCCGTAACAAATTCCTGTTAATTTCCCTTGTGATTGCATATGTCGTTTCGTTGGTCAGTTCGATCGTTTATTGCATCGCAGGAATCCCGCATTCAGAGCTTGCAAGCTCACTGAACATTTTCTGCTGTAATAATGAACATCTCTCTTATCTATCCGGTCCAGACCTGTGGCATAGTTGAGCGCGTTCCATCCTCCGTACGCCCACAGTCCCTGGTAGAAGGACTCTCCGATCTGAGTGGGACTCGGAGGCGTCCCGGAGAAGGAGCTGGTCAGGATTTCCGTGCGCCCCATCGCCAGCTGCACAAGACCCCCCACGCTCACGATGGCCAATGCCAGCATCTTGAGTAGCGTCAGCATGTCCAGAGCACGCATGGCCCACTTTACACTGCGAGGGGTTGGCGGGGGGGCGTTGGTGGTAGCTTGTTTAACCGCGCTTAGCAGCGTTCGAGTCGTGAACAGAATGAGCCGTGCTGCGGTACGTGCAACTAAAAGAGAATCTTTATCAACGCACGTTTTAATAGGCTTTATAGCGACTGGAACAAATTCTCTTACACTCCCACCCTCCAATGCACATCAGTGATTTGATGTATTGCCATGATTTGAGATTGTGATTCGACTAGCGATTAGGTTTGATGCAGTTATCTCGTGATGTTGCATGCGTTTTCTCACCGTTTTGCACTGTTTTGTTTGCTTCATCGGATCGAATCCAACATTCGGATATAATTTACGCAGTCATTGATTAAGCATTGCTCTCAACAGCTGTTTCGAGAACCCAGAACGCCTGATTATGCCGTGGGAAATGAAACGTCGAAAGGTATAAATCACAAAGAAGAGAGAAAGAACACCTAAAATAGCGATCCAGAAATAACAGCGACAGAGGGCAATTCTCATGCATGGAGCCATGAAAACATTCCTTAATCATTTATTGTCATATGCATTATTCAACGAATATATCCAGAGCGTAAGAATCAGTTTTTAATCGATGACTCGCTACATTGTTACAGACCTGCTCACTGGGGTCATTTTATTGACGTGATTTATGAAAACAAAGAGCAGCATGGTAACTGTAAAATAATAAAATGCACGATAAGTCATCCCAGCTAGTTAATGTTTCAGAGTATCTGCGTTTATTTTTTATTGTGTGAAATAATTTACAACTCCAGTTAAACACGTAACTAATTAAAATATCTCGAGGAAACGCAGTGAAAAATGACAGGTAATCTCATTGTCAGAAACCGCTTATTCCTGTACAGGGTCGCGGTGAGCCGGAGCCTATCCTGGCAAACACAGGGCGCAAGGCAGGGATATACCCACGATGGGACGCCAGTCCATCACCGGGCACTGTGGGCAATTTAGTCGGCAAGCCAATTAACTTACACAGCAGCATGGTTTTTTTGGACTGTGGGAGAAAAATGGAGTGCCCGGCGAAAACCCACGCGGACACGGGGAGAACATGCAAATTTCACACATAAAGGCACCCGAGCCGAGACTCGAACCCAGAACCTTCTTGCTGTGAGGCGACAGCGCTACCCATTGGGCCACCGTGCCACCCAGGTAATTAATTATATTATACAGAATGAAGTTTTGTGCGGTTTTCTTCAATACCATTTTATCAAACTACATTCTGCACGGGGCATGAGTTCACATGATCAAGTTTTTGAGCAGCTGCCATGTATCTTCCAGCCGTTGTTGTCAACGGGTGGGTCGCGACCTATCAGTGGGTTTATTTAAGCTGGAAGGAAGAGTTCAGCTTTGTAGGGAATTCTAACAGTTTTCCAGAATGGAGGGGAAAGCAAGCTGCATACCACGTTCTGAGGGGCAATTTAGTCAGGCAAATTAACCGAACCGACATGTCTTTGGAGCGTGGGAGGTAACTGGAGTATGGATAAAAACCCACGCGGACACGGGGAGTACATGCTCAATGCAGAAAAATACCCATGCTCTTTCTGCTGTGAGGCAGCAGCACTACTTAAGGCGCCATAGTGCCACCTACTCCCGTGACTTAGCGTTGTATTCCCATGACTATTTTGGAATTAAAATGCAATCTTACACCAGAGTATAGGAGGGCACGTCCAGTGTCGAATGGGTTGATCATATTGGTTGGTTTACAGGTACGAGTCGGATTATTTATTGCAGTGCAAGACCGCGAGGATGAATGCTGCTGATTTTATTGCAGTAGCTAGTTGCCTTGATTTAAATCAACACATATAAAATGTACTTTTCTTCATGGATGCTTTTAATACAAGGAAATAATTATAGCAATGTGACTTCATAGGCATTAATATTCTTTCGTTATTGTTAAATTTGTTTTTATTGTTGTTGATTTGCCATCCATATGTCGTTGTTATTGCAGACATGTCGTTCTCCACACAGCTCTGTGCAGCGCTGTGACCCTCGGGTGAAAAGCGCCCAAGAAGTGCAATTATTATTATGGACAAGACAATGCACTATAAACCCAGCCGCTGCAGCTTGATTCACAGCCATCGCTAACACCAGCACTGAGAGATATACAACCCAGACCTGAATCCTATGCAATCAAAACTAACAATTTGGTGACGTATGGTAACATAACATCCAAAATTAATTGAGGAGACATACATGCGTTAGTGGATTTACATGGGCTAAAGCAATAATATTATTACTCTATAGAAATATTACAATTACAGTACTTGAGCTTTACACAATAACTTAATTAAAGTCCTCTTTTTATAAGTCGACTTGATCCTTTCATTAAATATATCGAATGGAAGATTAAAATAATCCCATTACATGTTAGAGGCTGATTTCAGGCAATATGTTTTGCAGTCTTATTTAAATTTTCCCCCAGTTTGTAAAAATAAATATGAAATGTTCACTGCCTTGTTAACTTCTGCCTTAATTCCAATAACAGAAGGGCTTTGTATGCATACTTTCTTGTATGCTCATGGGATCCAGTTTATTATTCAACAGATACCTGAAATGTGTCAACATCTCATTTACATTTGAATTGGCAATTCCCAGTGAAATTGAAAAGTGAAAATAAACGTGGAGACTGATGACAACTGGGGACAATGATATGTGGTACATACTAAAACGCATTTCAAAGCGATTAACATCATTTTAGAACCAAGGGCTGATGTGGTTAAACAGCATTTGAGATTTAATAGTTGGAATTCACAAACATGAGTTTTATTAATATGGTTTGGTTTGTGAAGATGGGCGGCGCGGTGGCCCAGTGGTTAGCGCTGACGCCTCACAGCAAGAAGGTCCCGGGTTCGAATCTCTCGGCTCGGGTGCCTTTCTGTGTGGAGTTTGCATGCTCTCCCCGTGTCCGCGTGGGTTTTCGCCGGGTACTCTGGTTTCCTCCCACAGTCCAAAAGCATGCTCCTGGATAGGTTGATTGGCTCGCAGACTAAAATTGTCCCGCAATGCCCGGCGATGGACTGGCGTCCCGTCGTCGGGTGTATTCCTGCCTTACGCCCTGTGTTTCCGGGATAGGCTCCGGCTCACCGTGACCCTATATAGGATTAAGCGGTTTCAGATAATGAGATGAGATGAGGTTTGTGAAGATGATGGAGTATGGAACACCTTGTGAGCAAAACAAGTAATAATTTTATGTAGGCCTTAATTCAGTTAGCTGTATCTTGATGGATTATTTTTTTAACATGCGTTTTACTTGGGTTTTTGTTTGTTTATTACAGCACTTATAGTTGTAGTGTTGGTCATAAGTTCAATATTTGTAGCCAAAGTATTTAATTCACTTTCAGGAATCATGAAGAATGGTATTTTCCTAGTTTTGAAACAGCTGCCCTATGCTACTAACAAAAGTTGGCCAGCCACTGTGCCTGGCTGAGCTGGGTAGTCCTGAGTGCTTGTGACCTACCCAGCAATGCACTATCGTAAATGAGAATTGCTCTTCGGATCTGCTTTTTTTTTCTGGATAGCCATATACAGCCTGCGTTCTCTGTCTTTCGCCATGTTTCACCTCCTACGTTGGAGGCATAATCAGGCTTCTCCAAGCTTGATGTATCGAGCCCGGACACAAGCGCATCGATACCACTGTAAATATGATTGGGCAACGCTTCAACCATGTGAGAGAAGTTCCATGTCCCACAAACTGGTTCAGGCTGACCAGCAAATGCAGCCCTGCTACTATGCATCCTTTTTTTGCTCTCTTCATTTTGACGATAAAGAGTTAAAAACAAAACAAACATTTGGAGGCTTATTTACAATGGGTAAGGGATTCGTGTTGTGCTCATCAAAAAATGCTGCCCCACTCAGTGTGTGTTTATGTTAGAACGAACCTGTGAGTTATGTAGCTTTATAAATAAAATAGTTATTCAACGGGGAGAGGTAAGCACGTACAGTCGTGGCATTTCTTCAGTCTGCATTCTACTCTGCCTTATGAAACAATGACGGGGGACTGAGATCTCGGTAGATATATGAACCGATCAGAGTTATGAACACGGTGGGAAAAGCGACAATTTATCCTTGTGTCCGTACCAAAGCCTTGCGTCATCGAGCGGTTAAGGGCTTTGTCATTGTCATTAGTTTGTCAAAGTGTATGTGTCTGAATCATGTGGGAAGCGCTAGTCCAGCGGTTAGCGCGCTGGGCCACAAACCCAGTCACCCGAGTTCGATCCCGCTCACGGCCAACACCAGTGACGATTTTCCGAAACGGTCCTCGGCCTCCCCTAGGTCGACTCAGCCTCAAATCAGTACCTGGTGCAATGTGAAAATATTGCCACGAGGGAGACAAAAGCGGCCGGGCGTGGTGCTGGTCACCCACCGCGTCGTGTGCTGTGTCGATCTTCATAGGTGCTCGCCAGCAGCACTTGACCCTAGTCTGCTTAGGATATATGGGGGGGGGGGGTCTTTGTCTTTGTCTGAACCATACGGCGTCCCAGGCGATTACAGCGCCCCCCCCCCCGCAATGTTTGTCAGGGCTTTCTGTTCATTGTGGTGGGGTGGTGGGGGTTATTGAATTTGCCCTGGTGCTCCGATCAGCTCAGACGGAAAAGAACGTCTGAGCTGCTTTACTTACCCTGTTGCCTCCGCGACCCGGATCCTGATACGCGGCATGACGATAAATTTATCTACATTTTTACCTGGGTGAAAAAAGCACGAAGAAACGTAAAATAATAACTATTAATTCTACTTCTGCGCCAGGGCACCTTTCTGTGTGGAGTTTGCATATATTCTTCCAGTGCCCGCGTGGGTTTTTGTCGGGTACTCCGATTTCCTCTCACTCGCCAAAGACATGCTCCTGCCGAGGTTAATTAGCCTTCTGAGTTAATTGCCCCCAAAAGCGTTCCCTGCGATGTGCTCGCTCCGCGTCCTGGGTAATTCCACCGCCTCGCGCCGTCTGTCGACCGGGATGGCCTCCTTCCCCACCCCACCCGACCCTGCACAGGATTAAGCGGGTATTGACAATGAATGAATGAACTACTGCACTGGGTGATGGTGGCGGATAATCGGTCAAGCCGTGAACGATAAGCGAAGCTGCCCCACGCTCTCTCGCTCCCGTGGGTGTACCGACCTGATGCAGTTGAGGATGCCCACGAGCAGCAGCGAGGCGATGGCCAGACTCTTGAGACCGGCGGGCGGCACGGGGCATCCGGGGAACAGCGCCTGCAGGATGTACCCGGCCAGCGTGAGCGCCACGGCCGAGTTCATGGCGGGCCGAAGCAGTACCACGAAGGTCCAGGCGAACAGGAAGGCGAGCGGAGCGCCGAACGCACGCCGCACGTAGGCGTACTCTCCGCCGGCCGAGGGCACCGCCGCACCCAGCTCTGCGTAGCAGAGGGCGCCGAGCAGGGACAGCAAGCCGCAGCCGGCCCACACCAGCAGGGCCGCGCCGGGGTCACCGCCCACGAAGCGCAGCACCCCGCCGGGTGACACGAAGATGCCCGAGCCCACCATGCTGCCCACCAGCACGTTGACGCCCGTCGAGAAGCCAATGGACCGAGCGAGTCCTATGCTCGCGCCGCTGTCGCGTTCCTCCTCGGGGCCCGAGTCGGCGTAGTTGAGCCCCGTCCGCTTCATATTTGACTCGTGGTGGTGCTGGTGGTGGTGCTGCTGCTAGTGGTGGTGCTGGTGGTAATGCTGGTGCGGGTGGTGGTGGTAGTGGTGGTGGTGCTGGTGGTGGTAATGCACTCACTGCCTCCCCGGTGTCTGATTCGATTCCCGCTCCGTTAACTGCGGGTTCCTCTTATTTCCTCTAAGCTTTGTTTCGCCTGGTATATATATTTAAAAAAAACGATTTTAACACCTATTTCCTGTATTGCTTGATATTGTTGTGCTAACATCATAGCGTGGGCATGCTTTTGTGACGTATATTTATAAGAATTAAAGCAGACTGCATCCGAACCATAGAAATGTACAATAAAACCCAAGATCTCAACACTCATGAGCACTACCCCAATCTTCGCCTGAGCAAGGAGACGCTACGTTTCCTTAACGAATGCTTAAAACATGCCTAGTGTGTTTGTGACGTTTTGCCATGAAGGGGTGCAGCAATTACTCACATCTGCAATGTAATCTATTCAGCTGATCACAAATAACACAAGTAACACTCTGCAATTACACGGCAATGCGCTGCAAGGCGAGCAACCTGCCTGTGCACTGAGCAGCACGCGGTTAAAATATAACCCGTTTGCAAGGACACTTTTATCATGTTGTACTTCGTCCTGACCCCCCACTCCCTCACGGCTGGCAGGTAGAGACGACCACTCTTCGGCCAGTGACCCCCACCTCTCACCCCCATTCGCTATGTTAACCCACAACAAGCGGTGGTGATGCCAGGGTCTTTTGTTGGCATGGTCAACATCGTTACGACGAGGGGGAAGCAAACTGGCTGATGGGATTGCAGCTGGCTCGAGTTGGGAGAGAAGCCCCTCTTCAATGCGTGCCAATCCAGGCAAAGATGATACTTTCAGAAATGCCTGCAATAAACGCTCGCAGCTAAAGTGGCTGCTGCTACGATGTTGCAGAATGAAACTTGCGTTCCAATTAGCCAAATGAGGCACCACAAATTCCTTTTTTTTCTTTTACGCTCTGCCATGACTAAGACTGCTGAAACAATGCGTACACAGTCCTGATTATTCAGCTGTAGGAGCGAAATACGCTTTTGGCAATTTGGAAAGATGAGGCTGCCTCATTTCCTCAGCAGATTTATCATTTTGCACTTTCTTCTAACTGTAGTCGAAGACTACATCTTGACCACATTACCAACCAACCGAAATGTACTCAATCGTGTCACATCTCTTAAGCAGGGTAAAGCCTGTTTATTGTTTGCATGCGGGACCAAAGGGATGTCTCTGTGTTTTGTTCATGGGGCTGCGCAAGTTGTTATTCGATATTTATTTAAACTGGAAGGAACAGTTGATATACTAGCGTCAAATCCTGGATAAAGCACCGTCTTGCGCCCTGTCTGCCGGGTTAGTCTCCAGCCCCCGGCGACCCTGCACTGGATTAAGGGGGTCTTGATAATGATGACGATATGCAACTGAACTGAGGAACCATAAAGCTATGCAGGTTATAACAGTTGTATAGAGGGATGGGGTAAGCGAGTCACAACAGCACCGAAGGTCACCCCCTCGTATATGTGGCTTTTCTCAAGGTACATTGGTTATTTCCCACATGCCTAACGCTCATCAACGGAATTGGTCAAGAATTCTAGAGCAGGATCTTCCTGAAAAATAATCATGATCCTTGGTCGTCTGGTGATGCTGCACAGACAGCAGCGCACAAGTACAATTAACACAACAAAACCCAAGATTTTTTTGTCAATACTGAGAAAATAAGTAATATATAATAGGTGAAGTTTGGGACATTAGCTCTTATTCACAGCAACATGTCACAGAGTAGTAGTGACACTTTGATGATTATTTGCATTACAGAGCGTACAAAAGTAATCCAGTTAATAAAGCACTCACACAACATATTTTATTAATATACTTTAATTACAATATGAACAAGCATTCCTTTTTTTTCAAAAACAAAACCTGCAGTTTAGCGAATTGGCCAGTGTGGCTCCATTCCTCCTGTAGGCTCACCCAGTGCAGGTTTTACAGTACTGCAAATGTGTAATGATATACGATCTGAAGAACCAGACTCCAATCCCGAGCAAATCCGTTAACTCGTTGCAATTTTTAGTCGCTGCTCTGCTGAGTGATGCATTTATTTCTTAAACTGTGGCAATTTTTTTTACTGGCCCCTCATGCATAGCAGGTGTCACTGCAACTCGTTACACATAGGGCTTTATAAATAAAAACTTGCATTATTATTCACTTATATGTAATGCACTGCCTGATAAAGGCCTCCCTATGCCTTATCGCGGGCAAGGTTTGACCATGCTTCACCATGTGGGCTGTAAGGGGGGGGGGGGTTGTTCAGATATCCCTCGCTACTGGTGTGACGCCGTGGGCAGCTATCAAACTCGGCTCAGCGGGTTCTTTGCGCAGTGCACTAAGTATACATATTTAATGCGCATCGATTAGTACGAGCACAATTCTTTGTTTGTATCGTGAGCAACAACAAAAATCGATATTAATTAATGGATCGATGCCTCATTACACATCCACAAACAAGGAATTTTGGGTTGCTTTGTCCAATTTCATTATTGTCATTGCACTTAAGCACTTTCTATTGCCTCTCGTATGTCGTGAGCTCTTAAATCTAAGTATGTACAGAATCCGCCTGGATTAAAGGACGAAACTAATTTCATTGAGCGGCGGCTTGATTTGAAGGCATCGCATCACACATCATATGTACATACTCTGTTTACTCCCGACAGTTGACTTTCGGGTGCGGATTGCTGTTGGGCTCCACATGAATCCCCTAATGCTCGAAAATCCGTGAAATTTTGAAATGAGTGCCAAAAAATGAACACTGTTTTAGCTTCCACAAATTAAACGTAAAACATATCGTAGCTGAGCAAAGTACCTCGAATTGATTATTTCTCCTACTCAGGAGAGTATGCATAATTGCTATAGATCTGTCCTTTGAATGAGAGGCCTTGTAAAAACATAAAACATGGACTGGGTGTAATTAACAGATAGAATAGAGCCACCTTGGCAATGTAATGATTTAGAACGGGGACGGGAAACTAAGTCTGCACAGCTAAATAGTTAATTTTCCCCATACACTGGCAGATTGGACCTCAAGTATTACGCACACAGATTGACGTGGGAACGACGGACTGTGTCTGAGCTCCGTCAGGGGACATTTACCGGTTTCCTCCAGGTGCAGCACGCTGAAAGTTTGTTGCTATTCGAGGCACACAATAATATACCGTACAGTTTAACATGGACACGCTTGCACTTAGAATATGGAGTAATACAAAAAGCAGAAATTGCAAATTAACAGTTTTTGTTTATCTTGATCTAACAAAGATAAAAAAACCCTCACAAATCCACACGTCACAACAACAAAACTCAAAAAACAATAAGCTGGGGAATTAGAGATCAAAGCGTTTTCAGAAAGCATGATGCAATGCACGTCACGATTTGCTTGCTCATTTTTCACTCCTCCACAGACTGGCTATCGTGCGTAGAACAATCCATGTATGTACACGGCGGTATGGGGCGTCATCAGTCTTACTAAATACAGGAACGCACAGTATCAAAACTGGCCAGAAGAACATATTCGATGTTTTTTAATTCGTATTGTGCCTTTGGGCAGGTATTAGGGATTTGTGGGAATATATAAAAAGGGGCGCTTCACAATAATTGCCAGCAAAATCACAAAAAACAGTTGCCCCTTTTTCCCTGCTCCCAAGTAAGCGAAGAGTTCACGATTGCTTGTGCGGAATCATAGCAAGAGAGCTGACAAGAGTTTGTGTGGTGCATCCAACACCGCAAGCACTCCCAGTTTTTTTCCGAGCACACAAAAACCGAAGCGTGAAGACGTCACACGATCCAATGAGAACAAGCAAAGAAAAAGTATCTGAAAAATGAATGAACATTACATTTAAAACGAAGGAAATCTCGTTAGCTCTTTTATACAGCTCTTCGTGGAAATGGTTAGGGAGTTACTATGCACAATAATCAAATTTCATAAATTCTATAGGTAGTCGGGTTTTTTTAAATTTATAATTTACTCATTATATTTTGGATACTGTTACTATTATAACAGCTGCATCTTTGAGAACCCTGATTGTGACACCACTCTCACGAGAGTACGGGAATATTTTCTGCATTGTTTATGTTTGCCCCCGATGACCACATTTCCTACAGCTCAGGAAGCAAGGCTACATTTATGACTTATTTAGCTTCAACGCAGACTACTGAACTATAAATGGTGGTTTGATCACTTCTCAACGCTAACAATCTGCAAACACACCACACGGTAACACCATGCCTAATAATACACTAACGTGTAAGTAGTATTTTAGAACTCTGAAAATACATTGCTTTGTCACTAATATCAAGAGACAATGTCGGGGTAAGATGGAGTAGCCATGGTCATTCAGTGTTTATACTATACGGCAAGAATTTTACAGCACTCTTTTCACAGCGGCGTGTTGGGTGTAAAGCAATGCATCTTGTTTTTCCGCGCAGTCAAATAAATACCACCAAAAAACATTTGCAAAATACCCTGACAATAAATAAGGGGAACTTGGTGAGGTATGGTTGAAACAGGTAGAATGGTGAACCGTCGATGTAAATAAGCATTAGACTGAGCAGAAAAACGTACTGTTGTTAATTTCGCAAGATCGATTCCTTAGAAAAGCACAAAACTAAGCTATCTGTATAAATTCCAAACAAACAGGTGGAGAAGAAATACAAATTTGAGTCTCAATTAACTCCGTATAGTGGTACCTTGCAATGATGCAATCTGCATAATAAAATCTGAACCGTTAAATATATAACAGCCCTAGCGCAGTTCTTTCTCAGAATCCTAATTAAAGCAAATTCTCAGAAATAATTACAGTCACCTTATCACTGAGCGGTATAATAATGAGCATTTGTAAAATGTTGGCACTGTATGCGAATGATTGGAGCTCGTGAACAAAAGCAATTTGGTCTGTCGTTATGGAGAAGATCCTTGTTCTTGATTTCGCAACTTCTGCATGTTCTCGATGCACATCCGTTGTGATTCATTTTCACCTAAGGAAATCGTTTCACATTCAATTCAGCAACTGTTAACTTTGTGATTTAAATGATCAAAATAGAATTGTTAGTGGTACATCCATGGCAAGCAGTCGAGCAATGGCTTTGACGTTAATATCTATGGGGGGTATGGGGGGCGGCACTCAATTAGGTTTTAGCTTTATACATATGCATATCAGTGTCAGTTCATAATGGTTATTTATTAGGTGCTGCATTTACCTTTCTTTTTCTTGAAAAAGTCATACGTCAGCAACTACATATGACGTGGTTTGGAATGGAATTCATTTGCAGCTAGTAAATATGAGCACCACCTTTTACATATTAAACCAAGTTGACTGGTAGAAATGTTTAATGTCGTTATAGCAGTGACCATAGCGATCTCGATTATTTCACAGTGGCAAGCATTAACACGGGTCTTGAAAAGGAATATTTTTACATTTGAAAGTGGGAAGGAGCCTTTAATGTTTGCATTTTAAGAGCTGCATATGTGTCTGCATTGCGACAAGTGTTGCCACGCAGACTCTGTTTAAAATGTTCTGCTTCATAACAGGTTTGTGGTCCTGTTTTTTTGTTAACCCTCTTTTAAAAATCCGATTGAGGTTAGAGTTGGTGTCAGAAATGACAATGGTTTTCTCACAAAACAATCAGAGAAAAAAATATCACACTGCTCTGCTGCACCAAACAGCTTGCTGTATAAGATTACAACAAGTTTTACCGTATCTGGCGATTATGCAGGTGTTAAGATCCCAAACACCAAAATAGACACATTTTACAATGCGTCCAGTTTGCAAAAGCCACACATACTAGTGGCAAAGTATGCAAACAGGGAGCTTTGATAACCTATGCATTGTCCTTCAACTGACCGACCTTCACCTGGCAGTGGCTTCCTTTTGAGCCTATTTGCCGGTGTCAGTCGCCACCAAAAGGCAGTCAGCGTAGGACAATGCAGTATCAATGCTTTATAGCTTAGGTGGGGCTATAACGTTTGCCGAATATACTTACAACCTTACCACCACCTTTGGCAATGGACAATAAGGAGTTGTATCCAAGCTGCAGGAACCCAATGAGCTATGGTGTCTAGCTCAGCCTGGCGGCAGGCTAACAACGCAGCGGTAACATCCGTGCCTCCTCATAGACATAAAGTCCTGCCCAAAGCAATTCGAATGCTGCCTCGGGCGCTTTCTATGTGGAGTTTGTGTATTCTACCCCTTGTTCTGCATGGGTTTCGTCCGGGTTCTACGGTTTTCTCCTACGACTTAAGAAACATTCATCAATTTATTGGACATTAATATAATATATTGGAAAGCAGTGTCTGGCGGGTTGGCAACAGCTGACTGCCTTGCTGACTCCCCTTCCCCTCTCCGCTGTATCCTGACGATGTCTCCGTATCTGTGTCTCATCCATGAGCAGGTGTAGAATTTGCATGGCGCGTTATTAATATTATCATTCTTGCTTTTAGTATTAGCGAATAAGTACAAACATTGGTCAGTGATCATCTTCTTGTTAAATAACACAATTTGATTGCAATATCGCCTTGAGTTGTTGTGAAATATACGCTACAATATTAGAAAATATATAATGTACAAACCTGATTCATATTTTTCAAGGTCACTGTGTTTCCTCCGAATCGGATATGTGGTTGTTCTGAAAATGATAATGAAAAGAAGTTAGTACTTTTGACATAGTCCATGTTAAATACATGCAAACCCATCGTGATGTGTGAGTTTGTGGCTTCTTTGCAAAATGTATTCTAGATATTTATTATATATCAAAATGTAGACCAAAGAGCTGAAACTGTGAGAAAGTTAAAACAATGACATTGCTGGTAGAAATGCCCAGGTTTTTCTTCTTGTTCATTTAACTGTTTCAATTATTTACTTTACATTTTCTATAGTTATAGTTTAATTCTAAAAATGAGAATATTCAGCTTTTCTTGCAATTGCGCTTTCATTCCAATCCTCAGTTGAAAAGCAATGGTCTCAATAGGCTCTTAATTACATACCAATACACATACACACTTTGTGTGTGTGTGTCATGTGTGTAACTCCTATTTATATGTAGGTCCTATGTATATGCTAAGGCTCAAAAAAGACTCAAAAGTCTCAAAAAAAATTAACAAATACATAGTACCTACATATAAATGGGAGTCACACACATGACACACACACACAGCGTCTGAGGATGCCGCTAACGTGTGATGCGAAACGTCGTGGTGGAGAGAGGGGGAGCGATCGACGCGGCTGTCCCGAGAGAGCAGCTTTTCGAAGTAATCATCATGCAATAAACAATCAAACAATGGACATATATTCAACAAACTTCTAAGACTGCGGTCTGCATTGTAAATAATCTTTTTATTTTAGTGTGTGTTGTTATTAATGCTATTATATACATGTTTTACTTTGTTTAATGGCTTTCATAACATTTAAGTTGTTATTAAAATTTTGATAATTACTCTGAAGATACTACATCGTCATATGAACATCCGTATTTAATGGACTTCCGGACACCTTTCCCCCCGACTTGTCCGTTCAGTCTACATTTTACTTTAATCCAATTCTTAAGCAAGTTGGTGGGAGGGGGAATGAGGCAGAGGGCATAACGAGTTCAGGTATACTGTGCTGCTTATGTTCGCGGTGGCTGGGGAATTCAAGTCGCTGGGTTCACAGGGGACCGTTATCATCATCATTTTCAGGACCCACTTAAACCTATACAGGGTCGCGGAGGGCTGGAGCCTATCCAGGCAGACAGAGGACGTAAGGCGAGGCTATCCACAGGATGTGACGCCAACACATTGCAGGGCACTGGGGGAAATTTACTCAGTAGGCCAATTAACCGAGGCAGCAACGTGTTTTTGGACACTGGATTTGAACTTCAGATTGAAGGGCAAAGGGTAAAGGTCACGATTTTTTTTGTTATTTATCAGCAATGAAGCCTATTTTTTCAAAGAAATTTACACTTCATTCGATTAGATATAGAGTGATGAGAATATCTCATCTACGTCACAATACTTCACGTGATAATATGTTTATTACCTTAAACCGTTTACAATCGAACGAATGATAGGTAAGCAAGCGGGTTGTTCTTGTCAACTCTGTATATGTATAACATTCGGAGAAACCTGCAGTCGAAACATCGCTGTCGCGAAGTCACTGAATAGTGAGTATGTAGCGGCAATGCCTCACACTCTGGGTGCAGAATAAACCAGCGAGCGTTCTCGAACTTCGTGGCAGTTGCGTGCAGCGCAGGGGATGGTTTCTACTTCTTTCTCCACTGTCCATCAAGATTAAAAATAACATCGAGTCAATCACCAGCAGCTGAGCCAAGCTTGTTTTCACAGGGTTGCCAAGCGGAGCGATACGATACGGAGATTGATGTGGCCGTGATATTTGATGTATGTATCTGCTTGAAGAAGCCCTCTCGTGAATGCCTCGACATAGGTCCAGGAGTGTAAAGATGCCAGTTATTTGCATGATTTGCAGTGCAGATATGGTCCCCTCAGCCAGTCACCTGATTATTCATTTATTTAGCAAATAATACATTATTTTACGGCATCTGTGCAAGGCAGTGTGAGTGTAATGACTTGCGGATTGACGGTGTGCTGGAAACCTCTACCAATTTAGGAATAAGTATATGACATGCTTGATAAATTAAATGATGGAGAAGATGATTTTTTGTTTTACAAAGTGTAACATTTCCCTAAGGAAATACTTCTGTGTCAGTGAACTTGAGAACATAATGATAACACGTAGTTATTGCTGCTTCTGCAGGGTAGAGGGCAATTATCAATCACTCATGTGAGCTCGTGTGGTGCGTATAACCCAAGTGTCTTGTAAAGATGCGTTTTATAAACAATTCACCACATGGACAGTCTCCTCTTCAAAGTCATCGTCTTCCCTCTCCCTGTCTCCCACCTCCTCACTCTCTCCCTCCAGGGCATCATCTGTGTTTGTCTCCTCTGGGGTTCCAGGGACCAATCCCTCCATCCCATTTCCTTCCACATGGTCACAGACAGCTGTGGATGCAGCACACAATTTGCTCCATCCGAGAATTCTTATCCTAACTAAGTCCGGTTTTCTAAAACATTTTCACACAATGTTTAAGTGTGGGCCCGCAACGCATTTGCGTCAGTGATATCCTGGAAGGTAAACCTTATCAAAACATCAGGAATTTTGATATACATTTTAAACACACAACAATGTGGGTAAAGGCAGATGGTATTATTAATTATTATACTACACATTTAACATATAATCGTAAAAAGTTGATGGCCCAAAATTATCCGAGGACTAAAAGGCGTTTAAAGTGTCCACCATAGAGGCAGATCGATCAGTCTATGTGCAAGTACCAGGTGGACTTTCACATCACAGAAATATGAGAGGTGACAATGACTTGCGAGAGGCATTCATCCAGAAGTGAATTGATCATGGCTGCTACTGGTAATTGTATTGCAGTAGCTCTAGATGTAAATACGTTATTTGATAATGAAATTGTCCTACAATTTACAGCATAATGCGGTAGTTTAAATCACTTAGAGTATTAAGTGCATAATTTTCCAACAAACTTTGAGACCCGTTGTGTTTTTGCGGAGAACATAGGCAGGGTGAATAAATCAATGTCTGGTGGTGTTGAATCGGTTCCGCACTGGAAGTAATGGGACAAGATGAAAGTGAATTCAAACTTGCCGAAATGGCTTTAACAATGCCAATTGGAAGACAAAGCATTCCCTGAGCAATCGGTACATTTTGGCAGGTTATATTGCCCCACATCTCCCACCCGTACATTGCCTTCTAGCACATGTCCAAGGCTGTCCATCACTTGACAGACAGGTAAATAAAACTTTCTTGACCATTCGCTTCTACCCCCGGTCTTAGAACAAACGTTGGAGGAATGTTTCTATACAATACGTGCACATTTCGTGACAATTTCAAACGGGGCAAATTAATAACGTTCCTCGTAACAATTTTCAGCCATTTGTAAATTCACTGCTGGATGGAGGTCACTCCATGTGATGACTCGATCGCGGTGGATGTGTGACCGCACCACACCGTGCTGGTCTACACGGGGATTGTGAGATGCGGCTGCGAGGGGAAGGCTTTTGATATCACTCGCCACTGATGTTGGTCACTATGACCACTACTGAGAATTTAACTCGGGATTTCAGCTTTGGGGCACACTGCGTAAACTGATATGCCACCAGTAATTTAATTGGGTATTATAAAAAAACAGCAGCAGCAACCCATAAATATTGTAATGCACATATGTGTATTGTAGTGACTAAATAAAGAAAGACTACATACAGTTTTGATCTCTCTGGTCCTTTTCTATTTTCTCCAGGCTCTCGAGAAGCGAATCAATTTTAGTTTTTATCTGTGTGAGCTCTTGCTTTATTGTGTACAGGTCGTGACTCCGCACTGCAACAAAACAATAGATATGTCAGAGTATGGAACAACAACAACAATAAAATTGTGAAGCCAGTTTCAATGTTCAAATACTGTTACAGACCTTGTAATGGGATTTTTTTGGGCAGGCTTAAAACAAAGGCAATTATAAGTACATTGTCGTGCAAACATGTGTAACGTAATCTTCATTGCATGTTAAAATGTGTGTTTTTTGCAACATCAACAAGAAAAGTAAGGCTAAGACGAGAGTTTTGGTGACGATTATAGTGACATTTTCACTCAAAGCGTGCGAATGTAGCCAATTTATAAGAACAAAACAAAACCCCAAAACTTTATAAAATTGGTTTTGTGACCTAATGCCCCCATAAACTGTAGATGGAATTGGTGTTGGTGTCAATTATTTTCTTTCATTGGAGTAAGAGAAAAACAAAAAAATGGTTTCAGATATGTCCAATACAATCCAGAATTGTTTTTAAAATTAATCCCATGGTTTCACAGTACTCTGGGCAGTCACATCAATCTGTATTTGTTTTATTTCTCTGTAGGATTCCAGAGAATTATAAAATAACAGGATGTACCTTATAATTCTTCTCCCAAGACCTGATGATAAACAGGTTCTGAAGTCTCAAGTGTAATATGTGGCAATGTCAATCCGTGTGACACCAGTGAAATGAATTCGCTAAACATATATTTAGCAAGCGTGACGTAGAATACATATTAACAGCCTTGCGCTTTGACAGTTTGTCCAATAATTGTTGTTTTCATTATATGACAACTAATAAAGCTTCTGAGACAAGCTGTAATAAGTCTCCAGACCTATTAAGTCTCCGAGACCTATTTTAGACACATCACATCTCTGTTGAAATATGAAATCTGGTTGTGCAGTTCTAAACACGGATGATCACAACATATCAAATGTCACTTTTGTTTTTGGTTAACGCACATATTTTTTAAAATGAAATAAAGTTACATCTGCTCAAATACATGTACACATATTAAGAGAAGTTGCAAAATTATTTTAAAGAAGTGTACCCATTGTGAATTACTCTGGCTCATAATGTATTTTTGTAACTTGTACATAAATGTGCAACTTATTAACGCATTTAACATTATATTGGTATTATTTATCCAAAGAACTTCGCATCATTCCTTTGGCTCTGCACATGATTCGAAACGAAGTCTGAATTAAAAAGCTAATGAAATGAATAATCTACTAATTAAAATATATACTGCCTTCACAACATTGTAAGGTTATGCAGAAAAAAGGACAGGACGGGATATTAACAATTTAAAGAAAAGACAGTTGTCAGCGACTGAATGGACTGGATTCCTCACGAAAAGACAGAACTGTGACATTTCATAGAGGTCCGGCCCTCATATATTCCATCAGGCGTCGCCTTCCACAAGCAGACAACGTGATGTGGGATTTCAAGGTCGTGCTCAGTGGCTCTCTGATGCGCTTTCGGGTTGCGCCGTGTTGTTTGGCAAGATGGATAAATGTTTGTTATTGGAGCAGAGAGTGTGCAGTGAGCTGGAAAGCTCTGGATGCGGGATTGCTGCGACACGACAAAAGCCCGAACTTAGCAACGTGACAATGTATAAAACCGCAGTAAATAAACGTACTCAAAGCAGCAATATGTGAAATAATCAAACTCTAACCGTATTCATAAAAGTAACGAGCAAACGCAATATTGCAAATTGAAACAAACTCAACACCAACTTGTGGAAGTGTGAAACCTAGAACATAATCATGAAGTTAACAGCAGCACTCAAGGTTGCACAGCACAATAAATGAATAAAAAGCAAAGTCGGGCAACAGTGGCATGGGAAAAACAAAACAAGCTTTAAGCACAACAGAATGAAAGAGCAGATGTCACCCTTCACAAAGGCAAATCAATTTAACCACTATGTTTGACGTTATGCGCGACGTACTAGGCAGCTTATTTAGCAACTGAAACGAGCAGATCACTTTGACTATACTATGTAATCACATGAACGCAAAGGAAATTAATCGTAGAGAGCATCTTTGTCTATAGAGTATAGACACTTGGCAGCTCACCAGCAAGTCTGTTTGGACCAACTTCAGTTTTCGGTGTCTCATCAGCAGAGTGTGATTACATTGAAGCAATGTTCTTGAAATTTAATGATGTAGGTTTCCACGGCTCGATGCATGATGATTGCTTCGAAAAGCTGCTCTCTCGGGACACTTCGCCTGAAGATGCCTCCAACGTGTGAGGCGAAACGTCGCGAGGAGAGGAGAGAGAGCCATCGACGCGGCTGTCCCGAGAGAGCAGCTTTTCGAAGCAATCATCGTTCTTGAAATTATCGACTACCAAAAGGCCGTATGGTTGATGAGATGGGAAGTGAATAGTTAATGTTCATGCTGAGCAGATCTGTGCATGAGATGTATTGTATACTTATATCATCTTTTTATATAAACACTGCTAATTTATATCCCACGAGCAGAGTAAGCACCACAAGAGCGATCTTGTTCCAAGAGTTTAACACGTTCTTCCAACATCCTGCTGAAAGTGGAAGAGTGCTTCAGAGGGCTAATGGTATTTGTACAAAAGTGGAAATTTAAAGCAGAAACACTGTTAAAGTTTTGGAAGCGTTATTAACAAGTGGCAAGTAACGCTGAAATAAGACCTTAAACCCTTGGTGTTGTGCAGATAAAATGTAAACTTATGAAGGATTCTACCTCGGCAGCCCCTGTGTGGACGTACAAACATGCTGGATGTGACGTTAGTCGCTTAGCGGATAATAATTATTTCGTACGCCAAGAGTTCAAGACGTTTGCATAACAACAAAGAGCTGTGCTATGTGTTTTTTCAGGAGTCCAAATGTGCAACACATTTAATTGCACATGATGGACACCATAAAGAAATCTGTAATAACTAATAAATATTATTATTCACCAGTGATCTCATTGTTCTCGGTGAAGCGACTTATGCTGCACCGTATACTTGCATACAAACACTAGCTGCATTATCTTTCGGTAACGAGCACGGTGAAACAAAGGTGGGTAACCTCACCGCTGGAGTTGTTTGTCGCGGTCTGAGAGATCTGGACGTTAGACGGGCTAGTCGTGGGCTCGGGCCGAATGGAGGCGGGCGCGCTCGGGCTGACGGTCATGGCAGTAGCGGCGGCGGAGTCGTTCGACGATCGCTTGGGGCCCGCGGGAGCCGTGCCCGTCACGGTGGAGCGGGGGCCTCCCTTGAGGGGGAATCCCCCCTTCCCGCGCCGTGGCACGGGCACAGAGATGCGGGGGCGCTTGATGGGCAGCAGCGTGCGTGGCGGAGGCAGCGGTCCGCGCACCGGGTACTCGTAGACTCTGCGTCGGTGCACGGCAAAAAACAGCGGCGCTTGGTCAAGGTGTTGTCGCGTGCGTATCATCGTATGTCGCCTCCATGTGGGTTTCAGGGTTGAGTTGTTGCGTGATTTTAAGGAGTTGTACTGTCCCGTGGGTTTTAGGGTTTGGGCTGTAGCGTGGGTTTTAGGGCTGGGCTGTCACGTGGGTTTTAGGGTTGAGCTGTCACGTGCGTTTTAGGGTTGGGCTGTCACGTGGGTCTTAGGACTGAGCTGTCCCGTGGGTTTTAGGGTTGAGCTGTCACATAGGTTTTAGGGTTGCGCTGTCACGTGGGTTTTAGGGGGTTGGGCTGTCACGTGGGTTTTAGGGTTGGGCTGTCGTGTGGGTTTTAGGGTTGGGCTGTCACGTGGGTCTTAGGACTGAGCTGTTCCGTGGGTTTTCGGGTTGGGCTGTCATACAGGGGAGAGGGATCGTGCCACCACATGTTGTCCAGACTGCTGACCGATGAGTGGCTCGGGATTCGTGGAGGGGGGGGGGGGGTGGGGAGGGGGGGGACCCATTCGTAACTCAATTGCTAATGTCATGCCAAGCTGTGCGTATCATGCGGTTTGCAATCGGACTGACGGCAGGTCAAGGTGTCTGCTTGCCCCGACAGGTGTTTAGCATGCTACCACCAGCCCCCGACGCAGTGTCAGTCGCTCCAACTGTTTACGTCTCACAAAGCAGTGCTTGTTTTATTGATCCTCTACATATGAAGGGTGACGTTATCCCTACGGCCAACATTTATAACCTGTAGTCTTCCTCTTGTGAGTTGTCACCACCCGGAGGTGAAAGTAGCCGGAACGGTCCTATCGCAACCCCCCTCTTCTCTCATCTCATCTCATTGTCTGAAACCGCTTAATCCTATATAGGGTCACGGTGAAGCCGGAGCCTATCCCGGAAACACAGGGCGTAAGGCAGGAATACACCCGACGACGGGACGCCGGTCCATCGCCGGGCATTGCGGGACAATTTTAGTCTGCGAGCCAATCAACCTATCCAGGAGCATGCTTTTGGACTGTGGGAGGAAACCGGAGTACCCGGCGAAAATCCACGCAGACACGGGGAGAGCATGCAAACTCCACACAGAAAGGCACCGGAGCCGAGAGACTCGAACCCGGGACCTTATTGCTGTGAGGCGTCAGCGCTAACCACTGCGCCACCGCGCCGCCCCCCCCTCTTCCCACTTGTACATAACTGAATGCTTGAACCACTTTCTCACCGGTACACGGGCCCGCACCGGCTCACCTCTGGCACCACGATGCAATAGCCACAGGACTGCTTAAGACTTATTACCCTGTCCTGTCCACATCCTGTTGTTTTTTCTCTAATGTCACCAAGGGCAGCAATCCATACTATAAGAATATGTGTTTTCAATGAACTCCACCGCCGTTCATCCTTCTGCCAAGGTCTAGCACACTGTGACTCTTAGTTGTTATTTGCAGAATAAAACATACACTGGCAGCATGTCAGTTTTACTTGAAGATTCAAAGTAACGTGAATAACAAAATGAAAACCTATCAAATGTTTTTTATTTTGTGAAAACGTGAACTTTATTGGATTACAATCGGAATTGGCACATGGTGCCGTGGGGTGGATGTGTAGGAGTAATTACATTGAGAAACAAGCTTAGGAAAACATCGTTTGCGAATAATGTAAGGGATACTGTCGGTTATTAATTTTGATGGTACAAAGGACACATTCCATATTCGGCCGTGAACAATATCACATTTGGTTATTATGACCTTAATCCAAACAGCGTTCTCTGTAAATGTTTACTCGTTTTCTTGGCTGCCTACTCACAGCTACGGCATCTGGTGGAGAACCATCCCAGTGTGTGGGCCAATCTCTCCTTCCAGAGTGTGTTGCCGTGTCCAGCCACCATCCAGCTCTTTCAGCAGTGAAGACCCATCCAAAATTCACCCCACCTGACCACCGACCCACCCAAAATTAACCCACCCAATACAAACCAACCAACCCACCCTTCCACTCACCCACCCACCCAAAACTCATCCACCAACAGTTAGCCTACTGAAAAGATACACATGACCTGACTACTTTTATATGTCCCTGCTTGAAGCACACTCTACAAACAATGGGGGAGGGGGGATGCAACCGCCTCTTTGGAAGCTGAACAATGTGGTAACATCACATCAATCAGGGAAACCTGACCTCAAAGTCCATCAACCAGTCTGGCTCCACACTACCAACTTGTCCAGCTACATCTGCAGGCATGGCCTGCAGTTGTGTGGTTAGCCCAGACTACTCAAAGCAACAATCTGGATACAGATTGGATACAGCCAGCTTTTAAGGATTCATGTGGTATGCGGCATCATTGTCCATTCTCTTGTCGTTGTTGTCGACATGCTGTTTTCTCCACAACTCTGTACAGCTTTGTGACCCTCGGGTGAAAAGCGCTCTAGAAATGTTATTTAGTATTATTACTTAATAGACCACAACAGCAGCTTAAAACACAAGGGCTTTGCATATTACAATAACGATGAGTATTTAAGGGCCCCTTTGTTTGTCCGTAAGCGTATTCGTCCACAGGGACGTGCAAGCTGAATCCTGAAAGCTCAACACACTGTCTGCTTAATGTTCCCAGCTGCACATCAATATTCGGGGAAATAAGGCTTTTGTGGTGACTGCATGTTGCCTTGAGAACAATATTGCTAAGTGCTCAAGTCACTACCATCATTAACCTACCCTACCTTAGATTGCAATTAGTATCAAGATTTTGGCCCAGCTAAGACTGAAAAATTGGTCTTTTTGAATGGTTCTATATAATCTTTCCTTTTGTTGGGCAAAAAAACGTCTTCAATTCATTACGATGCTATTGTTGCATTGTGGTTATTTGTCTCTTATTAATTTATTGGAATTACTTGTAACTTTTGTGCTGTGCAAATTTGAGTGCTGCTGTTTACTCTATGACTGTGATTGGGGTTTCATGTTTGTACAAATTGGTCTACAAAGTTTGTTTAATCGTCCAAACTTGCGTGTTACTGTTTAATTTTATGATCACCGTTAGCATTTAATTTTTGCACAGATTGTTGCTTTGAGTAAGTTCATTTACACGTTGCTTTTTATGCGTTCTTGCATTGGTCAGTTCGAACATTTATTGTATCCCAGAAATTTCGCATATAGAACTTGCAAGCTCACCGAGTACTTTTCCTGTAATAATAAACGTTCATCTCCTGGAAGAAGGCCTTCGCTACATCATGTTGTGGCGGTCGTTTGACCATATTTCACCGCGATGGTCAGTGCCAGATGTTAGTGGGAGGGAATGTGCACGACATTCCATTTCTGATATTGCTGACAGATGTGGGCAGGAATGACACGCAGGTCAATGCGTTCATAGCAATGTGCTAACCACTGTGCCACCGCTTACGCCTTTAATATTGAATTCCAGTAATAATAATACAATTACAAAACATGTTCAACTACACTTGTGGACGAGTAGACATTTCTTATTTTCATGTAACTATTTAAATGGCCATCAATACAGCGCTTTGTGACCCTCAGGTGAAAGGCGTTTTAGAAATGCAAATATTATTATTAGTATTATATTATTACGTGACATTGAGTACTTGAGTGCATGTATATTTTTAGACAGGATCATCGCGTTTGCCTGAAAATAACATTCAAATGAACAATCCATTTAATTGTGCTATTCCAAATATATCTTTAACACTATCACATTATAACTTAGTTTTATGTACATGCTGATTGATAAAATTTCGTTAATAAGCTGCAATCAAATTTTGTACAATGTTGAATGTTTATTATCATGGTCTCGATTCTCTGAAATGCATACAAAATATATGTAAAATATCTTGCTCCTGTCAAGTTATTGTAAACCCTAGATGTGCATGTTACAGAGAGAGCACACAGGGCATACTAAACGAAGACTTACCTGTCGTAGAAGTCTTCTCTGTAGTAGTCGTAGTCAAAGTCCGGTCCCCTTGGGGAAAGATACACACACGTAACGGGTTATTAAAACAGTAATAATAATAATAATTGCATATATAGAGCGCTTTTCACCCGAGGGTCACAAAGCGCTGCACAGAGCTGCGGAGAGAACGACATGCCTAGAACAACGACAGAGAACGGAAAATTAGCAACAACAACGTTTTTTTTTTCACAAATAGGAGCTGTGGAGAGAACGGCATGTCAACAATAACACCAGGACAATTTCACCGAAAATCAAACAGTAGCGATAAGTTGTAGGACATAAAGTCAGCAGAAAAAAATATAATTCTTCAACAAACAAGGAAGGAACAAATGTTCCTAAGCAGGCGCAGGTCGGAAGAGAGCCAACATCCTGGTACGGCAACACTGAGCCGTATAAACAGTCCTATATGGAAGACGTGAAAGCTTTACGGAATAAGTGAGTTGATACGAGATATGAAGATGCTCAAGGACTCAGCTGAACGAATCTCCTGTGGAAGGGCATTCCAGAGTCTTGGAGCAGCACGTGAAAAGGCTCTATCACCCATCGAATGGAGGTGCAACCTGGGTACATGCAGCAAGCTTGTATTGGAGAATCGAAGATGTCGTGTTGAGGAGAGTGTCTGCAGTAGGTCACGGATGTATGTCGGAGCTGCGTCAGTGAGAGCCTTGTAGGTAAGAAGGAGGATCTTGAATTCAATCCTGTATTTAACAGGTAACCAGTGGAGAGACATCAGTACTGGGGAAAATGTGATTGTGGATCAGTGTGCGAGGACTCTAGCAGTCGCATTCTGCACAGGTTGGAGACAATTAATTAGGTAGGCAGGGGTGCTATGGAGCAGTGCATTGCAGCAATCAATTCGTGAGGAAATGAAGATATTAACTTCTCAGCGACAGCTTGTGACAGGATGTTGTGCAGTCTGGCTATATTTCTGAGATGAAAATAGGTTACTTTCGTCACCTTGTTGATGTGTGTCTTGAAGGTGAGTGAGGAATCAAGAGTCACATCTTGACTCTGGACTGCCTTAGCATATTAAATTGTCTGGTCGTAAAGCATCCATTGGATAGGTTCACCCTTGGACAATTAGTGCGGGGTTCAAGGAAGCAAAAACTAATATTTTTTCACCATTTCGTTTAAGAAAATTTCAATTCAGCCAGGCCTTCACAGTTGGCAGTGAGGATAACATGCAAAAACAAGACACATTGATGGATGACTTTGTGTGGATATAGGCTGCGCAGCACATGGCCAAGAGGTTGTCCGTAGATGCTGAAGAGGAGTGGGCCGAGAACTGAACCCTGAGGAACTCCAGAAAAATAACAGGATGAATCTCTGAGTTTGGTCCTCTGAGGCTAACAAACTGCTTCCGTTCGGACAGGTAGGAGCTCGGGCAATGCAGAGCACAGTCAGAGACCCCTATACCCTCCAGTAGCTCAAGTAAGATCAGGTGGTCAATGGTATCAAAGGCAGTGCTCAGGTCCAGGAGGACAAGAAGATTTGGCAAGCCTTCATCACCAGTGACGAGTATGTCATCAACTTCTTTTACCACAGCAGTTTCAGTGCTGTGGCCGAATCTGAACCCAGATTTGAAGGGATCAAGGAGGTCATTGTTAAGAAGGTGTTTCTGGAGTTGCATGGCTACGGCACGTTCAAAGACCTTAGAGATGAATGGTACATTTGAGATGGGGTGGTAATTGTCAGGGATGTTGCAATCGAGGTCATGTTTTTAAATCAGGGGGTAACTTTGGCACATTTGAACAGTGGGGGAAAGATACCAGAGTGAAGTGACTTATTAAACAGATTAGTGATGAAAGTGGCAAGGAATTTGACATTTGCCTGGATGATTTTAGATGGGAAAGGATCCAGGGAGCAGTTTTTGGGCTGGGATCTGGTAACTAAAGAGGAGACCTCAGATTCCATTAATTCGTAATTTTTCAGGAGTTTTGAGGTCAAGGAAGGTGGAGTAACAATTATTGAGGCTGGGTTGAAATACGATGAGCTTTATTTTTTCCAGAGAAAAACTGAATTAACTGATCTGCCTGATCTTTATTAGTGAAGGGAGGTGAGGGTGAGAGACTGGTAGGACGAAGCAGCTGATTAATGGTCAAGAAAAGAACATTGGGCTTTGTCGCAGGTATCAGCCAGAATGCTGGAAAGATGGCTGGTACGGGCACAGTCAAGTGCCTTCCGGTAAAGGAGGAGTTATTCCTTAAAAATGTGACCATGAACGATGAGGCCAGATTTTTTCGAAATCCGCTCGGCCCTGTGTGAATTCGCCTTGAGATCCTGGAGTTCAGCAGTATATCAAGGGGATGATTTTTTGTCTGATATATAGCGTGATTTTAATGGGGCCAAATCATCACGTATGCTTGATAGCACGTTGTTGTAAGTTTCTGCTGTCGCATCAGAGGCAGATTGAGCCGAGGCGGAGAGTGAAGTAGTATTGTAATTAACAGAACAGGTTTTTACCATTCCTGGCAATTATGCAGGTGTTAAGATTTCAAAACACCTGCATAATTGCCAGGAATGGTAAAAACCTGTTCTGTTAATACATATGTACACTGGCAAAAAAGGACCCATAGCGTGAAGTACTATTGATTGCAGCGGCGAATATGTCTGGAGTGAGGGCGCGAAGGTTTCGAAATTGGATATGGCACTTGGTGATGTTAACCTGAGAGAAATTGCAGAGATGCATATTTATCTTCTGTCGGATTGGCAGTTTTTTTATTGAAGCTGGAAGGAACAGTTGAGCTATGTAGCTCTTTTTAACAGTTGTCCAGTGGGGAGAGATAAGCAAGTTACGACATCTCAGTGCACTGGGGCACTTTAGTCAGGACAATTAACCTAGGCAGCAACGTGTATTTGGACTGTGGCAGCAGACCGGAGTACCTGACGAAAACCCATGTGGACACGAGGAGAACATGCAAACTGCACACAGAACGGCATTCGACCTTCTTGCTGTGAGGTGACAGCGTTATGCACTGCTCCACCATGCCACCCATCCTACAGATTGCAGAATAATTTATAAACTACGTTCCTTTATCAATCTGCGTTTCAACGGTGACCTAAACACTTTGAACTTCATTTCTCTACTGCTCATTAATTTTTTTACTTAATCTACTTTACTCAAAGAGAAACGATATCGGAAGTGAGTGATCTTAACCGTCAACGA
Organism: Mordacia mordax; assembly: GCA_036362905.1. Taxonomy (NCBI): domain Eukaryota; kingdom Metazoa; phylum Chordata; class Hyperoartia; order Petromyzontiformes; family Petromyzontidae; genus Mordacia; species Mordacia mordax. The sequence continues at coordinate 22,226,269 of JAZEWT010000011.1, forward strand.
CAAAGGGAAGAAATGGATCATGTTAATTGAACAATCTCAAATTTCACAATCATTCTGAACTGAACTACAACAAAGGATTGAGAATGGGGAAAAGCATTTGGACATTTGTTAAGCTGCACATGATTTGTTCAAAACATTCGGCCATCTTTTTTCATGTAATTCAGAGGTCGCAGCTGATCATTAATAACATGGGTCCCGAACTCCTTCTGGGTAGAATGAGCACTATACATTGCGCGTTACTTCCGGTCCCGCTTACTTTATGTCCTCTAATTTATTGCTATTATTTGACTTTCAGTTGAACTGTCCTGATGTTGTTGTTGACGTGCCGTTCTCTCCACAGCTCTGTGCAGCGATTTGTGACCCTCGGGTGAAAGGCACTCAATAAATGCAATTATTATTATACGCTTATGTGATGTTTATGCAAATTAGGTAAACAAAACTCTATGAACAAGACGAAAACGACAAATAAATCTTGACGTACGGAATTCGATATAATTCATCAAAATTGTTCATAAAGATTTCTACGCAGGCATATACGCCAGAGATTACAGCAGAGCAGTTATCATGATTCTTCGCCTGGACTTGCGATTCCATTAGTGGAATCGAACACGATTTTCCTGCACTCGGTGTTCGGGAGGCAGGCACCACTGCTGAAAAACGATAATGAAGTGGTCGTGTGTGCATCACCACTATCATTAGCCGTGGCTGCCTCTGTCGTCTCATCTCATCTCATTATCTGAAACCGCTTAATCCTATATAGGGTCACGGTGATGCCGGAGGCTATCCCGGAAACATAGGGCGTAAGGCAGGAATACACCCGACGACGGGACGCCGGTCCATCGCCGGGCATTGCGGGACAATTTTAGTCTGCGAGCCAATCAACCTATCCAGGAGCATGCTTTTGGACTGTGGGAGGAAACCGGAGTACCCGGCGAAAACCCACGCGGACACGGGGAGAGCATGCAAACTCCACACAGAAAGGCACCGGAGCCGAGAGACTCGAACCCGGGACCTTCTTGCTGTGAGGCGTCAGCGCTAACCACTGCGCCACCGCGCCGCCCTGCCTCTGTCGTGTTGATGATTACACACCATCCAAATAAGTACTTATGTAATGATGAGTTAATGCAGTGGAAGCCTTCGGCAGGTTCAGATGTTGACTGCGGCCCTGCTTAGAAATTGTGGCACAGCGAGTGAATCGCTGACCCTCTGCTCCCCACACAGATGCACAGACACGCACATAATGAGCGTAATATGTTTTGAGGCAAATCATATTTTGTACAAATTAAAAATCACCTAAAGCTAGCCTTAAACAGAAACTAATAAAAAGGTACCTTGGCGGTTTGAATTTGCTTTGTTCAGAAATAACAGAGCACATCTCTCAGGATGGCAGGAATGATTTTAATGCCTGTTTTAGGGCTATTATTATAAACTTCATGCCATTAAAAAAAAATCTGTTGCGGAGCAGTATGTATAAATTTTACATTTCAGAGACCTTTAAATTGACACTCAGTTAACATAGCAAAGGAAACCAATTTAGCTTTATTCATTTAATCCATTCAACGATTAAACATATGCTATTACCGCAGCAGAGAAGTGCACATTGATGTATACAGACACACAGACACACACACAACATAAACTCAACCAGGGCTCACTGCTCAGCATGAAGATCGCAAAATAACAATCGTGGAAAAATTCAAAGTATGTACGTGGAAAAAAAATATTCAGTGCCTCCAAAGCAGACAAAAGGGATGAGCGGGAATTTTGATCTTTTTTACGGAATTTCATAGCATGTGTTACATATTTAAATATTTTAAGATTTTATCGGATGAAAGAGAATGTTCTTGAAATGGTGTGAGAGGTGCTGTAAAGGCAGATGCACATTCTTGACTTCGTCAAGGCACAAAATCCATAATTTTGATATACATACATGGGTTTCATTTTGTAATGCATGTGTAAAAAACGTCAGCTTGTTTTTTTTGGATCCTCAGGCAGTGCAGAAGTTAAAAAGCAGCAGCAGCATGAGCATCACTGTATTTATAGACATGTTTCTTTTGTACAAACCTCTTCATCTGTACGGTTATCTTTTGGACAGGGCTAAATATGCCTCTAGCTCCGTAATCTTCCATGCAATGGGGTTCCACATTATTTACACACGGCGATGGACTGGCGTCCCATCGTCGGTATATCCTTGCCTTGCGCCCTGTGTCTGCCGGGATAGGCTCCGGCTTCACCGTGACCCTGTATAGGACTAAGCGGTTTCAGACAATGAGATGAGATGAGATTATTTACACAAAGTATTTTAAACCTGAATTGGCATGCTACACTACAAACCCATGAACATGAGTTCAAATCACAGCATTTACCAACATAAATGGTGAGTGATAGCCGAACAGATCCTTGGATTCTCACACACTAAACTACACTGATCTACACTGATCAGCGTGGTAAAGTATGGTCAAGAAACGCCCAACATTTTGAATGCCTTGGGAAGCCTTTAATCCAGCAATTTATTGACGCTATTGATTATTGTTTTCTGGTCATATTTTAGGTCAAATTTAAGTAGATCTACAGACATTTCTAAGGGGTTCACGAATCTTTTCTCACCACTGATAATTCAAGCAATATTCTGTGAATCTCATGTTTGCTTCCACAATCAAAATCAATGTACTGTAGTGCTTTTAAAATAAATGTTTTGTCTGTAACATACGTTTCTGTATAAGTGATGGGGTTGTAACCATCACATATATATATTCCAATACCCACAGGATCATATACCTGCTGGCTGTGAATCACACCCGACTGAGACACCACAGGACTTATCGCTGTGTGCCAATCAATTACCATGGCTCTCAAAGCTGTATAACACGGAATAATCTGCATTCATGGTAGCCAGCGAGTTTTCCTCAACCAGCAACAAGCTTGTGAAGTTCATACATCTTAATAATTTTGCTTATAGCGGTAACTAATTTGTTATATATTCTAATTCAGCCGCGTTTAAAATCCAACCAGGGTCAAAAAGGATAAATCAGCCCAAACATCCCTCTGGCTGTGATAATGAGTGCCAGATGATGAGCATTTACCTGGATATTGAAGTCAACAGTGGTCGTGTTGAAGTAGGAAAACTGGCCGTGACAACGACAATGTGCAATTGCCACTACTGCGACAGGCAAAAGTGATCAGCACTTTGCAAAAAATCGAAACAAATTGCTGGGTATATTAACGCTATGGGTATTTGCTGGGTATATTTTACTCGATTTTTTCGTAACTGATCACGCTCGTGTTTTTTTTTTCTTGCGATCGTTTAACGATGAAACGTATCATGTACATTCGACCCACGCTAACATGTGCACCCCATAGAAGTAATGGTCCCCTAAAATTTCCTAGCACTTCCAACCACACAAGCCGATCATGCTTTTTATTTAGTGTGTACTATAAGTGCTCATGTGAAGGAGCACTCTCATTTGGCCTCTGTGAAGACAGTCAGGGCTGCAGAGGCAAATCATTATCTTGGTGCAGCAGCAATGACGCTTGCACCTGGAAGGGTGGTGCAGTGGCAACGCAACGTCTGCGGGTTACAGAAAAAAAGTCTTAAGTCTTGCTCGAAGTGGTTCGATTCCAGCCTGTGGGGCCTTTCTGTGTAGAGCTTATGTGTTCTCCCCGTGTTGTTCTCCTCCTCGTGTTGTTCTCCCCGTGTTGTTCTCCCCGTGTTGTTCTCCCCGTGTTGTTCTCCTCCTCGTGTTGTTCTCCCCGTGTTGTTCTCCCCGTGTTGTTCTCCTCCCCGTGTTGTTCTCCCCGTGTTGTTCTCCCCGTGTTGTTCTCCCCGTGTTCTGTGTTTCCTCCCCATTCTCTGGTTTCTTCCTACAACTACAAAACAGTAATTAATGGATTGGCCAATAATATGGCTAGCACTGAAAACTAGGCTACAAAGAAATTCATCAGCAGTGACAAGAAGGTCATTAATTACTATAGGTACATTTTTTCCAGTACAGAGATGAAAAAAGTTCAGAGGTTTTGCAATTTATGCAAAAATATAAGTGTTAACATTTTAAAACACCGAATAGACACCTTTAATAAAGTGTCCAGTTTGCAAAAACAACAGACACGTGTGGCAAAATACGCAAACAAAAAGCTTTGAAAATATATGCATTGTCTTTGAAACTGATTAGCCCATACCTGATATGGCTTTCTTTTGATTTTGATCCGGGCGGCGCGGTGGCCCAGTGGTTAGCGCTGACGCCTCACAGCAAGAAGGTCCCGGGTTCGAATCTCTCGGCTCGAGTGCCTTTCTGTGTGGAGTTTGCATGCTCTCCCCGTGTCCGCGTGGGTTTTCGCCGGGTACTCCGGTTTCCTCCCACAGTCCAAAAGCATGCTCCTGGATAGGTTGATTGGCTCGCAGACTAAAATTGTCCCGCAATGCCCGGCGATGGACTGGCGTCCCGTCGTCGGGTGTATTCCTGCCTTACGCCCTGTGTTTCCGGGATAGGCTCCGGCTCACCGTGACCCTATATAGGATTAAGCGGTTTCAGATAATGAGATGAGATTTTGATCCTGAGTGTGAGCCAAGTGTATAATTGCAAGAAATGGTAAAACCTCTTCTCTTTTTTACATATTTGTACTGCCAAAAAGGTACCCACAGAATCATAATATATAGCAAAGCAGTGTCCGCCAGGTCAGTGCCAACTGACCGCCTTGGCTGACTTCCCCCCTCATCTGGGATTTCTTTGCACGTTAGCATCTGTGTCTCATCCATGGCCATGCGTGGAAGTTGCACGAGTTATAAATAGTATGATTATTATCATTAAAAACACTATTATTAAATTAAAATGCTGTGCAGCTGTGCAGCCGGAAAGTGCACGAGTGCAATAGTAAATACAGTTCCATCCTTTTTTTCTGAATCTGCATTTCCTGAAGTCCCCGTGATGTCCAGATGCGCTTACAGCATCGCCGCTGCCTGTCCTGGTTGTTAGGCTTGTTCTCCTCTGGTGGAAGCTGTTCTGGGAAATATGTAAATATTCCAGGGAAGATAAAATATATCCCAGTGGGTTGTCTGATCATACACCAGTCACGACAATGCATCTGCATATAGCTCCAGTATTGTGAGAGAGTCTGATTTCCATTTCATGTGCCAGATTGTTTTGTATCTCAGGTGGCAAACCTCACCTCCAGCTAGGTGCAAGTCAAGGTATCGCAGTAGAGTACAAAACATGTTCTGCAGTGTTACAAACACTGGAGAGAAAAAGAAATCGTTAAAAAAGGTAACGCTCATTACACAAGTCCAATTCCACGAAGGGGCGGCGCGGTGGCCCAGTGGTTAGCGCTGACGCCTCACAGCAAGAAGGTCCCGGGTTCGAATCTCTCGGCTCGGGTGCCTTTCTGTGTGGAGTTTGCATGCTCTCCCCGTGTCCGCGTGGGTTTTCGCCGGGTACTCCGGTTTCCTCCCACAGTCCAAAAGCATGCTCCTGGATAGGTTGATTGGCTCGCAGACTAAAATTGTCCCGCAATGCCCGGCGATGGACTGGCGTCCCGTCGTCGGGTGTATTCCTGCCTTACGCCCTGTGTTTCCGAGATAGGCTCCGGCTCACCGTGACCCTATATAGGATTAAGCGGTTTCAGATAATGAGATGAGATGAGAATTCCACGAAGCATAGGTGGGCTCTTTGCATTTACTGACACACGGCTCCCCATGTTAACAGTCACACCTTTATTCAAACCAACAAATAAATAAGAACATGAGTTTATATCACTTCCAATATTACGCTGCTACTCGACTTCTCATAGTAAAATAATGGTCGTGCTATGACAACTATAACCAGAGTAAGCGTGTCATCACTCTTCTGTTTTATAATCCATTAAGTTTTATTTTTACATACGTATGTCCATACTGAGCGTACCGGGTTGGAATCACTTCATAAGGGCAATGGTTAATACCAATGTTTTTATATTTTATTCAAGCTTTACTTGCCACTTATTGATCGCTCTTTTGAAACGTTAACTCTATTTCAGCTTTAAATCGTCGCATGTCCTACATCAACCCTCTTAAGCGCCTCGTCCACCTTTATCCTAGCTTAGAATAATGCGATACACGTTAGGAACATGAATTTCCATACGGCAGGTACTTAGTCAGTATTTGGTTATAAAAACATCTTCAACTGAGCGCGACATCGTGACTCGCCAGAAAAAGGCACCTCCTAGAACTGTCTTGAAAATACCGTACGTCTCAATCACAGGCATCCTAAGGGGCGCCAGTGGCACAGAATTTACAACGTTGCAGTGTGCCCTCAACTGCATTGAATTCGTAGATACACTTGCTATAACGGGCGGCGCGGTGGCGCAGTGGTTAGCGCTGACGCCTCACAGCAAGAAGGTCCCGGGTTCGAGTCTCTCGGCTCCGGTGCCTTTCTGTGTGGAGTTTGCATGCTCTCCCCGTGTCCGCGTGGGTTTTCGCCGGGTACTCCGGTTTCCTCCCATAGTCCAAAAGCATGCTCCTGGATAGGTTGATTGGCTCGGAGACTAAAAATTGTCCCGCAATGCCCGGCGATGGACCGGCGTCCCGTCGTCGGGTGTATTCCTGCCTTACGCCCTGTGTTTCCGGGATAGGCTCCGGCTTCACCGTGACCCTATATAGGATTAAGCGGTTTCAGATAATGAGAGACTTGCTATAACCTGGTTGCTATGGCAACCGCTGTACACGCAACTCCTCCAACAAAAAATAATATGCCCAAAGTAAGTGCATCTTGCGAGAAGAGTTTTATTGTATACATTAAAATGGATCGGTGGAGGATATGACAAAGGCTTGTGAGAACGTGAAATTTCCAAACGTATATATTTTTGGTGACTTGTAATGCTTAATCCTTTTCAGTCGCTTGTAATCCAAGTGTGCTGTTCTTGGTTGCGTTGTGTCGAGAATGTATTCACTCAAGATTTTACTGAACGCTACGAATGTGTCTTTTAAAAATGGAATTAATTCAAGATGATACATTAGTGCTTGGCAAGAGGGCTAAGATAGAATTGCTCAATAAGCCCACAGCCCAACTGCAACACAACGACCAGGCAACAGGGTGGTGCAGTGGTAACATCTGTGCCTCACAGAAAGAAAGCCCTGCCCGAAGCAGTTCGATTCTGACCTCGGGCACTTTTCCGTGTTGCGTTTGTAGGTTATTCCCCTGTTCTGTGTGGACTTCCTCCGGGCTACTCTCAAAACTAAAAAGCAATCATTAATGCATTGGCCGATAATAATAATGATAGTGACACTTTAAGAGTGTTTTTTACCCGAGGGTCGCACAGAGCTGTGGAGAAAACAGTATGTCAACAACAACAACATCATAAGAGTAGTGATGTGGGTTTTCACGGCTCGATGCATGATGATTGCTTCGAAAGCTGCTCTCTCGGGATCCTCAGGCGCCTCCAACGTGTAAGGCGAAACGTCGCGAGGTGGAGGGAGCGATCGACGCGGCTGTCCCGAGAGAGCAGCTTTTCGAAGCAATCATCAAACATCAGAGTAGATCAAGTAAAGTTAAATAATGGTCACAAACCATCGAAGGACATAAAATAAAGAAAGGAATAAGTGTTCCTGAGCAGGCGAAGTTCAACAGCGAGCCATCGTCTAAGCACAACAGTTAACAGCATCAACAGTCCTACCCAGAGGACGTCAATGCTTTACGCAACAATTGAGTTTTGAGACGGGATTTGAAGATGCCCAGGGACTCAGCTGATCAAATTTTAAATGAAAGGGCATTCCAGAGTCTTGGAGCAGTGCGCGATAAGGCTCTGTCACCCATCCGACAGAGGTGGGATCTGGGAACATGCAGCAAGCCCGTATTGGAGGATCGAAGCTGTCGTATTGAGGAGGGTGCATCATGTCGAGGCAGTGCCAATGAGAGCCTCGTAGGTGAGAAGAAGGATCTTAATAATAATAATTGCATTTATAGAGGGGCGGTACGATGGCCCAGTGGGTAGCGCTGTCACCTCACAGCAAGAAGGACCGGGGTTGGAATCTCGGCTCAGGTGCCTCTCTGTGTGGAGTTTGCATGTTCTCCCCGTGTCCGCGTGGCTTATCGTCGGGTACTCCGGTTTCCTCCCAGAGTCGAAAAAACATGCTGCTGCGTAGGTTAATTGGCTTGCAGACAAAATTGCCCGCAGTGTCCGATGATGGACTGGCGTCCCATCGTGGGTATATCCCTGTCTTGCGCCCTGTGTCTGCCGGGATAGGCTCTGGCTGACCGCAATCCTGTACAGGACTAAGCGGTTTCTGACAATGAGGAATGAGGCATTTATAGAGCGCTTTTCACCCGAGGGTCACAAAGCCCTGCACAGAGCGGCAGAGGGAGTGGAACAACAACGAGACAAGAATGGCAAATCAGCAATAGCCGTTTATTTTTAGTATGTCAACAACATTTTCAGTATGTCAACGGCATGTCAACAACATCAGGACAGCCCAATTGAAAGTCGAAAAGTAGCAACAAATTATAAAAGGGCAAAAAATAAGCGATAAAAAAAGAATTCCGCGACAAACATAGATAGAACAGGAGCAGTTCGGAGGATTGCCATCATCTCGGCACAATAACATCAAGCCGCGTCAATCAGCCTAGAGAGCTGCGCATCCCTGAACGACAGGAGGAATGGATAAGGGTCACAGTGTTAGAGATTGAAATTACAGTGTTTGAGAAGGGAATCTGAGTGTTAGAGATAAGAGTCACAGTGTTAGAGATGGGAGTCTCAGTATTCGAGATAGGAGGCACACTGTTAAGAAATTGAATTGAGCCAAGCCTTCACAGTTAACAGTGAGGAGGACATGCAATGACCAGACGCATTGATGGATGGCTTTGCGTGGAAATATATTTGGATGTCATCGGGGATAAGAGTCACAGTGTTAGAGATTGGAATGACAGTGTTCGAGAAGAGAGTCTTAGTGTTAGAGATACCAGTCACAGTGTTAGAGATGGGAGTCTCAGTGTTAGAGATTGGAGGCACAGTATTAGGAAATTGAATTGAGCTAGGTCTTCACAGTTAATAGCGAGGACGACATGCAAAGACCAGAGGCATTGATGGATGGCTTTGCTTAGATACATATTTGGATGTCATCGGCATAGCAATGGTAGTTGAGATTGAGGCTGCACAGGATGTGACCAAGTTGTTTTCTGTAAATGCTGAAAAAAAAGGGTCGAGGACTGAACCCTGAGGAACTCCAGACAATACAGGATGGATCTCTGAGTTTTATACTCCGAGGCTGATGAACTGGTTCCAGTCGGAGAGGTAGGGGTTCAGCCAGTCTAGGGCACAACCAAAGACCCCTATGCCTTCTAGTCGCTCCAGTGATATCATAATATATAGCAAAGCAGTATTTGCGGGGTTGGCGCAGGCTGACCGCCTTGGTAACTCCACCCCCCCCCCCCTCTGCGATTGCCTTGCACGTCCGTGTGTCTCGTCTCTGGTTAGGTGTGGAATTTTATTTTATTTTGGAAGTCTTTGCCATTAAAATTTCACAGTACCTTTGCAGCAGTAACAGTTTATCATCGTCTACAGCAGTGAAGCAATGTAACGTGTGATAATGTCAGGGAGACGTTGCCTTCATGAATCTCATAGAATAAGAACTTAAATTTCAATGCACACATCTGGCCGTATCTTTGCGAGTGTGCAAAGGCGTCTATGCGTATCTGAATGTGTGAATGTGTCAGTGTTTATCTCTACGTTTTTCGCAATCTTGAAGTTAACACACACATTTTCATTCATGCCTGCGATGTCTGCTGGTGAATTTTGTTTATCCAAGTGCGTCTTTGAGTCTGAATGTTTTCTAAGCACAAATCAAGGTCCTTTGAAAAATGAAACAACGAATGTAAAGATAACATTTCGTAACAATCCTGTTGGCTTAATAACAAATGCATTAGCTTCTTCATACCTCGAGGCCAGACAAGCCATGTTCTCGTACTTTTTAGCCCCACCACAAAATTCGAAAATACTTTGACCACAATATTCATAGGGGAACTTGCAAAAATAAATATTGAACACATTAAACACAGTCGATTAAATTAAAATCCAAAAATTATACCAGAGGGAGCTGAAAATAAATCAAAAATTTAGTATTTTGTGAACTATTAAATGGTTGCATTATTAAAGTCGTGGGACCATTTTGCCTTGCACAACCATAAAATCGAACGTGTGTTTTGTGTATAAAAATGTTACAAGATTTTTGTAGGATTTTTGCAAGTCCCATTCCGTTTATTTCTGATATCCTGTAGAATATTTTGCAAGATCCCTTGTAATGTATTGAAGGTAGGTCCACAGAATAATGTGCAGGGTAGCATGCATTAAAATTCCATTTTATTCTTGGACGCTGGAACACTTTTCATCATTCTCTGAAATAATATTCATGCCACTGTCTTTTTGCCTGTATTCCATCTGTAGACAGTATGCAAGTGGGAGTACAAAATTATGCATATGCTTTGTCCTGAATAAACAAATCACGCCCATTCTATTTGGATGCCGAAGAGAAAATGAGCATCTTGGGGTCATTTGCCATAACATTAAAACATTGCAAAGATGAATGCAAACAAATTCTCAAACGTATGTTTATTATTCAAACAATTACGGGCCAACTCAAGAGATTTACCCAGTAGCAATTTTCACAAACATTGCCTTTTTAGAAGCTACGGGTTAAATGGCTATGGAAATGCTTGCGTTAAACAGCTATTGCTGGTTGGGATTCAACTGATCTAAATTAGGTACACTCGACCTGTATACTGGTGTGCCTAAATCTAAGTAATGCAAGCTAGTGTTTATGGCTCACATAATAGAAATATATAACAATTATAAACTGTCACGTTGACTAAACATCTACATTAAGATTAAGTCAGGAATACAAATGAACACTCGAGGATGGCATGCGTGTCGCAGCCAGCACCAGAGATAGCTACACCTCTTTTACTCGCTTATGACTAACATCATCTCTACACTGAAGTCAACATATGAAGGCTTGTACACCGTGCAGGTGCAATCGATTTTGAATTTCTGTTTTGAAATATAAGCGAGCGTGTTTAAAGTGTACATTCATGGGGAGCAGTAGTGTAATGGTTTGTGTGGTAACCCGAGTTTGATTCCCACTCACGGCCAACACCAGTAACAATTTTCTGAACCGGTCCTGGGCCTCTGCTCGGTCGAGTCAGCCTCAAATGATTACCTATTGCGGTTTGTAAAACACCGCCAATAGGGAGAGAAAGGTGGAGCCGGCCACGCACCCCTCCTGTGCTTTACTGGCATTTATAATACTGGCCTTTATAGGTGCTCGCTTACAGAATTTGACCCCAAATCATGTTGAGACTACGTGGTGGATGACTGTCTTTGTTTTTGTAAAGTATATATCGTGACAGACATCGCTGGCGCATATCATTGACTTGCAATGACATCGATCAGATGGTCTCTGACAAAGAATGCTCAAACGAGGCATGGCGAGGCATATGCTTGGGGATTACACTGAGGCAGGAAGATGACAGTGGATTAGAGAGCAAAGCCAAATTGGAGACATTATATTGACTGCGAAGGTACGTGGGCTCGGGCACAGCATTTGGCTAAAAGGGATGAAGGATGGTGTCAAGACCGACGATGAAGTGAGGATGCGCATGAGCTGGAGCATTGAGATTGGCTCGTGTGCAAGATCTATATGGAACGTTGCTTTACGAGGATGTGAGAGATGTCAATAACATGGGGAGCCCTTTATCTGGAAATATATAGATAATAACTGATGACAATTATGTTGTGTAGCGATATCTTACGAGAATTTGATTAGTGTAGTGAAATATATTTGTGCAGTCCAGATGAAAAGATTGATGGATGGCCTACAATGTCTAACTTGCTAATGTCTCATGCTGACGTTATAATGCGTGAATAATGAAAAAAACTAAAAAAATTGTATGTTTCGGCTGCCTGCCATAAGTTTGTCGAAGCCCCTGATTAGTTTAGTTTTCAAAACAATACAAATTCAGTGCGATACTGCATGGTTTTTCATAATCGCATTAATACATCTTATTTAAAGTGCCTTTTTAACTGTATTATTTTTCCTCCCAAAACACCAGACACAGATGTCTGCCAATCCAGCCATTAGCATTGTTCACCGCAAATTAATTTAAACTCCAGATATTTCTTTTCTATATGCTGAATTCAATTGGAGTGCTGCTCCTTTCAATGAAAACAAATTATTCATACCCTGGAAGAGGAAACGGGCAATTACAATGAGCCACTGTGTCACAAAATCCATTTTGCATTTTGGGGGTTATATTTGCTTTAGAGTTTGATGCATATTTATGGAGTACATTTTTCGAAAATATAAAAATAAATGTAAACAAATGTCAGCAACACATTATGACCCTCGGGTGAAAAGCGCTCTAGAAGTACAATTACTATTAAAAGGAAAAATAACGAAACGAAAACACATTGAGAACATTGCTTCAAAGCATTGCTTCAAAGCATTGCTTCAAAGCATTGCTCTCAATGCTATATCAGGATAGTCGTATCAAACGTTCCTCCTCCCTCCTTCACGGTGTTTCACCTCCAACGTTGGAAGCGTCATCAGAAAGTAAAAGGTGTTTGACTCCAGGGACATGAGTTGGCCATGACAGATGGTCTTACAAAGAATACATTCTGTAATATATTTGTGCAGAGCTCCGAGTGCTACCCCTCATATGCTTTGGGTTTCTCTGTGTACTTCGATCTCCACCCCTGTGCATAACATAACACTAAAGTAATTCATTCATATTCCCATTGTCAGAGCTTCCTTACGAGATTTGAGATCGTCGGACTTCTGTTGGGCAGATCATAGGCATGAGAAAAACCTACCTGCAATACTACCTACTAAATAAGATTTCATTGCTCTCTAAGTGCGTGTCTCGTGATGGTTATTTCACAGCATATTCCACCAAACACCATCTTGTACATCCCTTCATTACAGCTGTACTCGGTGAATGGAATCCACTTGACACTAAATCCCAGAACTGCAGCTACATTCAGGGACACCTGCTTATCAATGCATTTAGATTCATAATGCAAGTGTTCTCAGAAATACTCTGTCGAGCTATGATACGGAAACACGACGAAACAATTAGGCAGTGCCTATTGTGTATGAGCAGCTCAATAAATGAACACATCTCAGATGCTCAGAGGCTCAATTAATCGATTTTGGCATCAAAATCTGGGCTCCAGCGCTCGGAAATGGTTGCTTTTCTGCTATTCGAATGGAAATTGCGGTCGCAAATGATGTACTTAAAGTCCCTTGTATAGAAACACGGTCTGAAGTTGCGTTGCAGTGTGAGTCATTCTGTCTTGGAAAGGGGCAAAAATAACACAAATTGCTGGCAATTTAGGTCTATACATGTACGCGATTGAAATCGTGGTTTCATGTATTTCACTTTCTTACATGCTCGCTTTATATTTGCTTGTTTGTAAAGTTTCGAAAATAGATTTTCAGTACCCTATATATGGTTATGCTCAAGCTTTCATCACAGTGGCTATTATCATTGGTAGGTGAAAAAAGAACCTTCATTTGACTACATCGAATCTTATAAAATGTGATTCATCAGATGTCAGATTTCAAAGCTGCCTTTGGCCTCTCTGTATGTTATCACTTTTATCTTTAAGTCTTCCAATGACGATTTTATGGTTGATGATTGCTTCGAAAAGCTGCTCTCTCGGGACAGCCGCGTCGATTTTATGGTTATTTCATTCGACCAATGAACAGTAACGATTTGAGTGTCAACAACCCTGCCACTGGTATTGTGCAGTGGTATGCAGATGTACATCAGTTGGTCGTCGGCAGGTCGCATGTGAGAGGTGGACTAAGTGTGGTTACTTGCACCTCTACCGAGATCTCTGGCCAGCCGAGAAGAATAGGTCAAATATACCCTCCAGAGGGGTTCTCAAGAGCTCCCATTTCTCTACCAGCAGTGGCATGAACAAGCAATTGCAGGGCTACACCTTTACCTTATAACATGCGTATGTACAATGTAACACAATGATATTTCTTTGTTTTATTTAAACATTTATACAGAAAACACGGATGAAGTGACACGTTTACTATAATAAAATATGTTTTCAGGAGTCAATTTGTCCACTCAAATGGGAGTTATTGCGAGCAGTGGGTATTCTTACGATTAATGAATATTGTAATCTGATGCGGCTGCTAATGCTTGACATGGTACACCTCCCCAGGAATTGCGAGAGATTGGCTTGGTACAGCAACAAGCCCAGACTGCGGGGCCGCCGTTAGTATGATCGGAGCGAGGCAACAAAGATAAGAACCTTGTCCATTGATGTGCAATGATCTTGACAGTAGGAACGGCATTTACACAAAAACTACTCCAGAACCGGTGAGCAGGTAGGGCGAGGAATTGGGAATCGTGCTTCACGACAAACTTCACGCGCCTCCATTAAATACCCACTGCAAACATTCATTCAGTCATTATTAACACGAGTTTAATCCTGTACAGGGTCGCGGGGGAGGGTGGTGGAGCCGACAGAAGGCACAAAGCGGGGGAATACCCAGGATGTGACGCCAGTATATCACAGGGCACACTTTTTGCGGCAATTTACTCAGCAGGCCAATTAACCTAGGTAAAAGCGTGTCTTTGGACGGTGGGAGGAAACCGGAGTACCCGACGAAAACCCATGCGGGCACGGGGAGAACGCGCAAACTCCACAGAGAAAGGTACCCGAGCCAGGAATCGAGCCCGGGGTTTCTTTCTGTGAGGCGACAGCGTTACCCACTGCGCCACTACACCGCCCACTGCAAACACCAGTAGCGAATTATATGTAAGGCCCCTCCACACCAACTCTCACTGTTCGGCGTGTATTAGTCAATGTCTTCATCGAGCAGAAAATTGAAAAAAGGGTATAAACAATTCATTATACGTAACAGTAGAATTTGTTATTTAACTCACGTACATACGTGACTGGGACACTATCCACCGATGCCCGTATATGGCCTCATATGAAGGTTAAACATTCATCCTGAGATAGCGGTGTAAATGCCACGTGGCAAACGTTCACGTCTCTTGGGGGGAGAGGCGCAGGGGAGGTGTGCTGTGGATGATTTCGAGCCGCGTCCGTACCATGAGGACTCCAAGTGTGCAGTGCAGTGGAGAGACAGCGAGTTTTTAACTTTTTAAATGTAACTTTATTTGAAAGAGAGAGAGAAAAAAAATCTGCGCACTTTGTCTCAGATGCCCAGTACCCAATCTCAGTGAGTTCTTGTAGATTTCATTATGCAATACACCAAAGCCGAGTAGCGTGTGCGAGCACGTTGAGTTATCGCCCCACGTAAAAGCGGGTGTATTTTGTCCTTCTTGGCTGTCACATGAAGGTTTCGTTGGTCAGACTGTAGAATAATTCAGTCAGACCACCTCTGCGCTATGGGATGGCCACTGTTGCTTCACATTTAGTGCTGTTTACTTTATTAAATGTGGATAGATGGCAGAGAACACGAATGGGATTTGACTACGCAACCCGTGAGTTTGTATTTCGAACAGTACTGTCCATGGATGAATTTACAGAAATATAAAACAGCTGGTGCCCTGACAAACAAGACCCTCGGTCAACTCGAAACATAACAGTGATTAAGCTTATCGATTCACTAATTGATATATGCTCCTGTGATGCGTTGATGTGAGACATGGCCTGTTGACAGTTTGCAATGGAAGCACATGTCTATTGACTGACAGGCATCGGTAAATATTTGAACTCTCATTTTTTGAAGAATCAATACTTGTGAACTTAAAATAAAATGGCATTAAACTCTTTAGCTGAATGGTCTGCCGCAACATGGTGCGGTGGACCTCGAGCGCAGTATTGATCGCACTGGAATGGATCTTGCTTGACCTCAGAGCTTCACGGCTTAAATGCTGCAATGATTGGTAAGAAGTTCAATCCTGTCTCGTGCAAGTACCAAAAATGTCGAGTTTTGTAGGAATTTCATTCACTCGTGGACGTTATTAAATTACTGTGTAAAAATAACGCAAGTTTGTGTTGTGCAGTGTTGTTATAACATATTGCACGATGTTGCCATGGAGGTCGCCACTTCAACATCCAGGTGCGGCAGTTGAAACAATGGCGTGAGTTTCTTAAACATCTCCCAAGCCACTGTCCACGTAACAGCGTAAACGGGTGCATCCCAGATACTCGATCGACAGTTTGCATGCGGTTCAGTAAAGTGTGGGTACTCCCACCACTTTCAACACAGTTTCGCCAGCGTGGAAGAAAAGGCCAGATATAAAAAAGGGCCTCTTGACCTCCTTCAAGTGGAGACTCTTTTGCCAGCAGTAGTAGACCAACCAAAATGCAGGGCTGCACCTTAACCTTTGTTATATGACTAAGTTTCAGCCCACAAAAACAAAAAAACATTTGGAAGTGTAATATGGTGCCGATGTAATAATATGTGGGTATTTTTGTTCGTTTCAGTTGGCTGTTACAAGCACCAACTGTAGTCGCCTTTAATGGTTGTCAGTGTTCAACCTACAAGCACATGACTGCAGAGCTTACCCATAGAGAGCAGCAACTGGCCTCTTTCCACTGGTCTTGGGCCGGTTTGGTTTGGGCTCGCCCGCCATGTTAATATCTGTCAAACGGAAATATGCGACACGGTTACAGCACTCCCACAAAAAAAGGGGGCAACGCTTCTGCTCAACGAGTCAAAAAAGTTGGATTGAAAAAGAGAGACCGACAAAAAAAATCTTCTTGGAAGCAAAAAAAGCATATGCAAAAAATAAATATCTTACAAGTAAAAAATTATCAATTTCTTTTGAACAATATGATCGTACTGTATGATGAGTTACTGATATATATTTGAAGATTATACAATGTTTAAAAAATATATATTGCTTAATATTTATTTGAAACATTATCATGTTCTTTTTTACATGCTTTAGATTTGTAATAGTAATTGTCTGATTACATTTAGTATACTTCTTATAGTGTAACCAATGCATAGATCCTAGAGAGCTTCAGGAAGTCTTAAGGCCCTACACTGAGGGTCCTTCTTGGTAGAAAGCAATACATTTTTCGGTATTTGTACATTAAAGGAAAATGGAGTTGATAGCAAAACCCCACGTGCACTCCAGAAGCACACCCAAGTTCGACATCGACTGGTCATTTACCGTGGTGAGAAAAATTTCGTGAATCCTTAACTATATCCTTTATTTTTGCATAAATTTGACCTAAAATGTGATTAGAACGTCATCTAAGTCCTAATAATAAAGATAACCTGGTATAATAAATAGCACACGTAAACTATCTACTTTTTAATTTACTTATTCAGCAAAGTGATCCAAAATTCAATATCTTTGTCGGAAAAAGTATGTGAACCGCAAGGTTAATCAGCTCAATTAAGGGGAAATTAGAGCCTAGATGTTTCAATCCATGGGATGACAATCATGAGCAAGTTTGGGTAGCCCTACCATGTATGAAACACGTAAAATTTGGTCATCATCATCATCAGAGCTTGGTCTTCACCACGCAAGTTTGTGAAAGCGCATCATGTCCTAATCAAAAAAAATTGAGGACCTTATAAATAGATTTGTTGATGCTCATCAGTCTGGAAAGGGTTACAAAATAATTTCAAAAAATGTTGGGATCCACCAATCCACTGTCAGGCCGAGAGTGTATAAATTGAGAGAATTCAATACCATTGTTATGCATTCCAGGAGCAGTCATCCAACGAAACATCACTCCAAGAGCAAGGCGTACAATAATCTAGGTCACAAAGTACCTCAGGGTAACGTCTAAGGATCTATAGGTCTTGGATTGGATAATGTCAGCATTCATGAGTTCACCATTAGGAAACCACTTCTCTCCAACACGACTTACTGCCCATCTCAAGTTTTCCAAAGACCACCTGGATGATCCAGAAGGCTATTGGAAGATTGTTCTCTGGATAGATTAATCAAAAGTTGAACATTTGGCTTGAATGAGAAACGATATGTATGGTAAAACCAAACACTGAATGCCTTGATCTCAACCTTAAAGCATGGTGGTGGGATTACCATGATTTGGGGCTGCTTTGCTGCCTCAGGACCTGGACGGCTAGCTATCATTAACGGAAACATGAATTCTGGATTGTACGAGAATTTTTTACAGGAGAATGTTAGGATATCCGTCCATGAGCTGAAGCTTTATAAAAAGTGGGTTCATGTAGAAAAACAACGATCCTGAACACATAAATGAATCTGTCACAGAATGGCTGCAGCAGAAAATATTTCACGATATGGAATGGTCAAGTCAAAGTCCAGACCTTAACTCGATTAAATGTTGTGGCAGAACCTGAAGCATGCAATTCATGCAAGAAAACTTACAAGTGTCTCTGAGTTTAAGAAGTTACAGGAAACGGTTGAAGCTATTGCTGCTCAAGGGGGTGCCACCAGTTACTGAATATAAAGGTGCACAGACTTTTTTTGACGATGGAATTGAATGTTCGCTCATTATGCTCATTAAAAAATGCAAACGTAGATGTGTTTTTTTGTTTGCTATTTGTTTAAGCAGATTCTTTTTTAAATCTATTATTATGACTTAGGGGCGGCACGGTGGCCCAGTGGGTAGCGCTGTCGCCTCACAGCAAGAAGGTCCTGGGTTCGAACCTCTGCTCGAGTGCCTTTCTGTGTGAAGTTTGCATGTTCTCCCCGTTTCCACGTGGGTTTTCGGCAGGCACTCCGGTTTCCTCCCATGGTCCAAAAACATGCTGCTGCATAGGTTAATTGGCTTGCAGACTAAATTACCCGCAGTACCCGGTGATGGACTGGCGTCCCATCGAGGGTATATCCCTGCCTTGTGCCCTGTGTCTGCCGGGATAGACTCCAACTCACCGCGACCCTGTACAGGACTAAGCGGTTTCTAACAATGAAATGAGATGAGATTATGACTTCGATGGAGGTCTAATCAGATTTCTGATCAAATTCATGCAGAAATACAGAAAATTCGACAGGGTACACGAACAGTTTCTCACCACTATACCTCTTGTCCTGTTTAATAGCTCCACGATGCTGCCTGTAGTTGTCTAGTATAAATGATCTTCTCGTAATCCACCAACTCTGTCTCAAATTTGCTGTTATTGGCATGCCACCAAAGCCAGTAAAAATAGTTCTCTTCCTTGTGGATTTTGCCAAACATTAATTTTTTGGAAGCAGTTTTCAACGTACAAATATTTTTACAAAAACAATGTATGTCGGTGCATATCTTTGTAGTTTGTTTATGTATATGTTAGGTGTGTGCCACGATATTCATGTTTAGCTAAAAGCCTCACTTGACAAGGCATATTTATGGCTTAATCCATATGATATTTTTATTGCACACTGACAAATGCTTGTTTATAATTTATAAATGCTGCCAAGGTTGTCACAAATTATTTTAAGCAAATCATAAGACTCGCAATTATTATTATTAAACAATGTCAATGACCAACACGTGTGGTAAAATACAACATTGTTAAGCTGACTCGACCATACAGGTCCGATATAGAAATTTGCACTTCTGAGGTCCACGCAGATTAAAAAAGAAAAGTTAAACATACTAGGCGGCTCGTTATATGCAACAAAAATCACATAATTTGCTGTCAGCCAGAGCGGAAACAAAGTTATTCATAGCAAAAGTGAATATGACCATAATAAAATATTCCAAAAAGTCTTCCGGCAATGATTGGCAATTTATGCCAAAAAGTAAAAAACTTTGCATTGAAATGTATTGGAGATTGTCGTCGCAATAAACTCTCAGGTTTTGAAAGGAACAGGGTGTCAAAAATCTGACAGAAGAATACAAAAAACAACCCACCGTGGTTATAATCATGAATGTGTATGCAACGATCCTAACAGACGCAAAAAAAATTACATTAAATGCATAAATAATTCAAAGAAAACATTTTCAAACTCCTACAGGAATTTTATTTTCAAGGTTACCTTCAGGCCGTAGACTTTTTACAGTTATTAAAATGCTGTTAAAATAACGTCCATCCATCCATCCATCTTCTTCCACTTATCCGGTGCCGGGTCGCGGGGGCAGCAGTCTAAGCAGCGATGCCCAAACTTCCCTCACCCCAGACACTT
>JAZEWT010000011.1:22248247-22269300 GCA_036362905.1 Mordacia mordax
CCAGGGATTGGGTTGTCGAGGCCCCCCGCCACGACTGCTACCCAAACCACATTGCACCGGCCCCTCACGGACCTTCCTGCGGGTGGTGAGCCTACTGGAAGTTAAAATAACGTGCAAGCTGATATTTTATGTCTACGAACTGCTGGTATAGAATAAGTAATGGTATCCACGATTGCAATTATATTTCACTGTTCATAATTTAATAAAAAAAAAATTGGCATGCAAACGTTCAATGTGAAAATTTTAAAGATTTTCAGTCTGTTGCCAATATTGAGTACGTGTAAGAATTCAGCGCTGGTGTCACAGTCCAAAACACTTGTTCACGGCATCAACCACCACAGCATGTCCAAGATGAATTTATTTACAAGCATATCGCGCTTAAAATAATATGCAGATACCTATTTCATGTACAAACGATGCAAAATCACGCATCAGTCGATTGTTAACTACGAACACCTGTAGTCAATCAGCAGATCAGGTGTAGTGCGGTAAAGTGTGAGTACTCCACACTTCTTCTGAGAATTCTGGCCAGCGTGGAAGAGTAGGCCACATACCCTCTCGAGGTGCTCTCTACTGCTCCCTCTGTGTGGGTTCTTTTGCCAGCAGTGGTATAAGCAAGCAATTGCAGGACTACACCTTTACCTGTTTTACCTGTACACGTTCAAATTTGTAAGACAAAATGGACTCAAACATAAATTATGTTTTGTTTTCGTCCGGTATAAAATTTCATCAGGCCAGCTACATGTACAGTATATATACATACGTTCTAGCAGGGATTTGCACTTTAATATACAATGCAGGCATTTTTATTCAGACGAAACCGAACATTCATTACTTTGGCTTAGCTGGGTGCACGTGATACGAGGTAAATAAAAGTTTACGCATTCACTAAGCAGAGAGAATGGCCACTTATTTAATGATGCGCTATTTCTAAAGATTCGTTGATAGCACTCTGCCAATGTGTGTCGATTGTGGCAGATGGTGTTTCGTTACAACACCTGATTGCCTGTGACATTTGTACAACACTTTTCGTCAATATTCGAGAAGGAAAATTCTAATAAGGGACATTTTATCCCCTATGGACTCCTGTTAAAGGGAAAAAATACTGACGGACAATGCTTAATTCCTCCTAAAGTTTCGCCGAAATGTACCTGAGTTGAACCCCTAATCAGAACAGTCATGGGATTTTATTTAACTATCTAATAGGATGTCATAGGCCTTTCAATGCACTCGGTGGAACACTTTTTTTGGTTTGGAGTTATAATAAAAGGGTAAAATTTGACTGTGATTAATGACATGTGAGTAATAAATTATGAGCACAGGGATACCGAATCACTCACTCGTCACAAGCACAGTTGCATGTTAATATTACGGTGGGAACAATGCAGAAAAATAACGGGAAAATAACTTGCGTCGGTTTATTTCCAGTTAACTGCTGACATTTAATATTGACAAAATTCAACACTCAAAAACTCACGCTAATTTGCACGGAATAGCTAAAATTATTAATGGACACATTATGCATTAAAATTGCCGCATCAACATATTACATAAGTAAATATTTAATGAGAATGTCACCATTAAAGATAAAGGTGTGGCGTTAGTCAAGCACGAAATGTACTTGGCCTAATATAACATTTTTCATTTTTTTGCATTCAGTCTGCTCAATGTTTTCTAAATTGCTAAAAGTATTATGAAATCATTTGTATATATGTAAGTCTTTGAGTCCTCCATCCCCGATATAGTCATAAATGAGCGTACTATATTTATGGCAATAAGCCTGTCTCAGTGGAACACATTTGAGCTAGTGATTCAGCTGCCTAAGTTACTGTTTCAATGGGCAAAGGATACGAGTGTTGGAGCAGATTTTCAGGCTCATGAGGCCAGGCATGCAAACGCATGCCTGCTGATCAATAGTATTTCTGTAACAATAATAAGAGTTGTGTTTTTCGGCAAGCCATTTAATTTCCGAAATCCAGTGCAAAATTAATATTAACACCAAGGGCATTGCGGTTATTAATGCAGCATATACAACATGAAAGTAGGCATACAGAGACTCAAGTGTATCAAAATAATGTGGGTTGGGTAAAAAAAATTGCTTCCGAGAGTAACATTGCAAAGAAAATAAATATGCCGTTCCAGACTATTGGAATATCTGCCCACGGAGGCGGCGTTGTGGTGCAGTCTCTTAGTCATAATCAGTCTGTGTTTATTATTCATGCCTCAACAATTGTGTGCCATCAATCCAGGAAGGGTTTTCGTGGAGACACTGTAATTACTATGGGCTCACGAACGACCTTTATTTGAGAGAGGGCGCCACATAAAACAGGCCCAGAGTAAATGCAGGATGGTCACAATGGTACGCATCCGTTACTCTGGACTACTACATTGATATCTCCCACACGCTAAACCCCGATTTCATTCTAACAATCATACTGCTACCCATCATCATCCTTAACAGCCAAGATTAATCTACTGCTGGACAAAGGCCAACTTACGTCTTTGCTAAGTGGTAAACGGTTTGTTACATTTTGTAGAGAGTGTTTCAATTTACAGTTAATTTCACAAGGGGTTACCTAATATATTGCACATAATGAAATATAAGGGCGGCGTGGTGACGCAGTGGGCAGTGCTGCCATCTCACAGCAAAAAGCGGCCTAGTTCGGTTCCTGGCTCGGATGCCTTTCTGTGTGGAATTTGTGTGTTCTCTCACCGTGCCTACGTGGGTTTTCGAGGGTACTCCAGTTTTCTCCCGCCGTTCAAAGACACGCTGCTGCCTAGGTCAATTCACCTACTATGTAAATTGCCCCCCAAAAAAGTGCACTGCGATGTTCTGGCGTCATATCCTGGGTATAGCCCTGCCTTGCTCCCCCTGTCTGCCGGGATATGCTCTGACTTCCACGACCCTTACAGGATTAAGCAGGTACCGATACTGACTTACTGACAAAATAAAATATAATTGGCACCGTTTTACGATGAAACTGGGAATTTATCTTTAATATTTCATTTAAAATGTCTTTAAGATCAACAGTTTTGAGAATTGCTCTCAATAGCTGTTCTCTCAGAATAGCACTACCCCTCTCTCCTTTACGACGTTTCGCCTCCCACGTTCGAGGCATCATCATGTGTGATAATCCGTTGAAGGACCACTCGACACAACTTTCCTCAAACGAATAGCTATCGAGAGCAATTATCATGCATCGAGCAATGAAAACCTGTATCAGTTGATGATCGCCTTTGTTCGGTAAACTTGTGCGCTCCACATTAAGCACTACAAACAGTAGGTAGGAAAACAAACGTGTGCGTCCTCCTATTGGCACCGATAATGCTAATGCCCACTTTTTAAACATATTATATCTAAACTATAGTGCCTACACACGTATATATGTTATAAACTAATTTTCGAGGCACAGCATTGCCCTAAAGTGGTGAATACACTGCAGGGGTAGTAACGTGGGGGCTTTAATGGCATGCAGTGACGTTCAGACGTTTCTCTGCATGCGTGGAGCACAATCTATCAGTATGGACGTGAAAATGTGTTTTATACCTGAAGAGTAACATCACTGTTTTTTCCAAAATAATATATATCACAGCAATTCTAAATGAAAGCTAACATTTCCGTGAAAACACCAGATGATATTTTAAAACATCAAGCCTCAATACTCTCCCGTAATGACTTGGTACAAGATCCTGCCAGCGTAGACTGGAGAAATAGCTTACAATCAGCATCTCACTGTTGGCATAGAGCAATAGTGAAATGGTGAGGACAGATCCAAAATGAGAAAAATCCAACTTCATTAAAAACATTTACAATACCTCCATGGGTGAATGTGAAATATATACACATGAACTGCATTAAGAAAAAATAATTCCCCCTGCAGCAATTGTTCAATATTATTGTGGCCATGTTTTTTGCGGAATTAAAACTGGTTTTTATATTGTTCAACGAAAAAAAGCCGTGGTTTCATAAAGGGTATGCATGAATGATCAGCTGCACTACATATATTATAACCTGACATTAGCACGCATCGTAGGCAGTGTTTTGTGAGAAAAAAATTAGTTTGTGCATTTGTAAGAGAAGTTTGGACATGCCATTATCCCAGAACAAACAAAACATTGTTGTCGGGTGACTTTTAGATATTATTTGCATAACACGATTTGGCAAATAGAAAAACTTATATAAATAAAAAAACATCTCACTCACTATAAACACCAAAAACCTGAACACTTTTTGGCAATTCCAAGGCCAAAATGTGACATTTAAAACACACCCCACCAATTCTAAAGAAGTAACACATTCCATTCCGTGTTTCGATGATAGAAGCACTGCCTCTAATCCCGTAGACTCTCTCTTCGCTCCAAGCAGCCACAAAAAACAGAGATAGATAAAATAATGATATAACGTGTCCTGTGAATATTTTTCATTTCCATGAACGCTGTGTACCAGGTGTGACATGAAAGCCCCCCTTGAGATCACTCTAGTGTAAAGGCTAACAAAATTAAAAAGTTATTTTCATACGTGGTATCTAGCAGTACTCATTAAGGCGTTAATTCCCCCTCCAAAAAAACAAAAACAAAATTTAAATGGTAAGCGACAAATTTAATACTGAATTGTGAATCTCATGAAAGATGGACGACTTCAACCGAGTGAATGTAATCCCTTCCCATTGCCATAATGAAAGGGCCTGCCTCGGCACATTGGAGAACGTGCATCAGATGGAGGCTGCAACGCGTCACAGTGGGACCAAGCCTCATGCCATCGCCAAATTACACACATGACAGCTCTGTCACCCGTGACATCTCAGCAGGCTGCAGCCTCGCACTACTGTCACTCCAACTGTCAAATCGTTGCTGCCTTTCCTACTTTCGCTGTGTATACCGCTGCTACTGATGTGACCGTTTTGCCATATTGACAAGGATTGGGGAGCGTTTCAAATAGCGCGCAAAGATTATCCACACAAAACTTTCCTATTTCCACGTAGTTTCTGCACATGTCCCTGCGCTGCGGATGCTGTTGCCCACACGGTGAAAGTGGCGAGCAACGAGAGAAACTGGAGATGGTTTCAAATAGCACACGAGGTCTGCTGAACAAAACTTCTCTTATAAATGGGAGGAGGCATCGCATTAAGGTGAACGTTGCTCCGCCCCTATTGATATGAAAGCAAGACGATACATTAATGATTGAGGGATTGTATCATAATGTTAATTTCATCTCTTGGAACATATAGCTGTCACAATGCCGTAAAATTAATGAAAGAGCAAACTTGCTTCACTGGAGACCAGCCAATTGCAGTAGATTATTTTGTTAAATTACTTGTCCCAGCGGGAAGAAGTCTATTCTCTTTTTCTTCATGCAGTTTTTTTATTCGTTATCGATACACATATGATCCAAGGCAACAAACACATTGCACAAGTACTTACGGAGATGGATGTTCGTAACAACAAACATTTACTTTTTTTCTAATGATCGTTTCTGTGCGGGAACTTTTCAATTTTTATAAGGCGTATAAGTTTGAATATTGATGTACGACAGTAAATTCATTTTTATAAGCCCACGCAGAGTTCATTATATTTTTATATACGGATACAGGGCAACAATCTCGCCGGCAAGACAGACTGCAAATTATATAGCTCCAACTACAATGTGTAAAGCACCACAAGGTAATTGCAAGCAATCAAATCGAGTTAAACAATCTCACGCTTTTATAAGGGACGGCTGGTACTTACATCTGTAGTTGTAGTGATTTCCCTTGTACATATTTGCAGCTGTTGTGAGTGCAACGCTGCTTAGAAGTGAGGCAGTCTCAGCGTATTGTACTTTAACGCGGTCAGTATCTTCCTTGTATCTGCAGACAAAATTCTGCATGCCTCCAGATGGTGGCGGCAACATAACGCGCTTTGGATGTACCAAGTGACTACGATTTGGGGGGGATTAACCCTTGAGGCAGGCAAATAGTTCGGATGATATAACTTGAAGGTGAGGTTACAAATTCCTCAGATTACTGTAGTCATAGACTGCATCATTTCCAAACATCTCAGTTTTTATTTAAACTAGAAGGAACCGTTGAGCTATGAATCTCTTTTTAACAGATGTCCAGAGGGGAGAGGTAAGCAAGTTACACTATTTCAGGGCAGTGGGGGTAATTTAGTCAGCAGGGCAATTAAGTACATGATGTGTGTGCATAACATTTCTTGGAATATTTTTACGTGCGATCTGATTGTCAGTTATTGATACAAACTATGACCCCCCCTCCCTAAAAACTAACGAGTCGTCAAAAACAGTGTGGCCTTTAAAGTAAAAATATATATAATATATATATATCAGACGACATTTCATGTAATGGCCCTTTGTCTTATTAAGTGAAGAATCTTTACGTGCTATAAAGTAACGTAATTTCCTAACACATTGCCTGGTATATAATCCCCCTTTTGAGGCAGTGCCGTTAATGAATGTTGATTTTTTTATTTTATGTTTGTGCATCATTGCCAACGCTTTATAACCAAATTATTTGAATATAAATTAAAAAAAAAGGACTTCGTATATTTAAAACAAGTCAACGATTTTCACTCGCACAGTTTTCCTACAACAAATTATTTTCATGTAAAAATGTTTGAAAATGTGTATATGCATATCAGTACTTTAATACCGATTTGTATGTCTCCACAAATAAACTCATGAGTGAGAGGGTGGGGTTTAAAGGGAGGAGATAGGTGAGTGACAGCTGTAGGGGGATGACCTGCACAAGGAAATATAAGACCGAGTGTTTTAGATAGAGAATACTTCCTCTTTTCCTATACTTGTAAATGATATCGAACATCGGGTTCCAATGCATCCCTGCTGGAGCATGTCTTTGCTTGACAGGATTACATTGATGTCACATCACTACTACTGGCTGCTTATCACACGGGCATGCGATTGAATGGGACGAAAATATTATTCATTGACGGTGCTGAGCATTGCAGTACAACAGATCTTTTAACCAACAAACCAACAATTATGGCTCTTTTCACTTCACTATCAGAGGAACTGACATTTAAACGTTTTCCTCCTTGATTCGAAAAACGCCAGGGTAACCGCAGCAGGCATTAATATGGATCGATCGCTGAAGCTATACCAGCAGTGCGCGAATGTTATCTTGAAATGATTCCAAGAACATTTTTTCCACATGGCCTATGAGGTCATCTATAGAGGTAGTCTCTTACGTAAGTTTCTGACATTTGTTGATACTTTCTGTTGACGTTATGCCATCGTGCTATCTTCATCAAATGCGAGTTGTATTCTAAATATGAAAGGGGAGTGATGAAATCATCTTGCGTTTGGGAGATTGTTGCATTGCAGCATCAAGAATCAATCAGTCTCTATTTAAACTGGAAGGAACCTTTGAGCTCTGCATTTGTTCAATAGTTGTCCAGCAGGGAGGGATAAGCAGATTACGACAGAGCAAGATATGAGAGCTAGCAATGGCTTGGAGAGGCATTCATCCAGCAGTGGATTATTCATGGCTGCTGTTGATGATGGCCATGACGAAGACATAGGTCAAAATATCTTTGAAAATAATAATACATTAACACATCCACCAAAAACATTGCCTAAACAAACGCATACAAAAGTAATATAAGTGTGTAACAGTGAGAAGAATATAGCTTAATATGAAAGACAAGTCCCATGTGTGTGTATGAAACGCTCTAGAACGAATACATCGTGAACATGGAATAGTCGACTGCCCTCACATTTTTTCAGTCTTTCGAGAGTAAAATTTCCTCTCGAAAATTTGATTCCGATCTGACTTCAGAAACGACCTGCTGCCATACAAGTTAATTAACATGGTTGCTTCGATTTGGACAGGATCCTATTTACATAAGTAACCTCAGAATTGGCAGTTAGACCATTTAAACGATGCTGCCTTGAATCCCATTATTGCTTATGGGGAAATATACTAATACCGCATATAATAGTGTCTAATACATGATGTTTTTAGCAATGGTGCATCTTCATAGCACATGAAATGTAAGTTAATGACCTCTGATTTATTGTTATGAAGAGGGGCCATTGCCCACTATGGCCATAGTGTTGTTCAAAAATGTGTTGAGGCCTTTAAAGGTTAATGAAGGGCTATTTACTGACACAAATCGACGAACGCCGTGTAATCATGTATTCCACATGTGCACCGTCTATGACAGCAATATTAATATAATGGTGTGAAATGCAATAAAAGCCTGGAACAACATCTCACGTGTAATAAAATGTCATTCAGAGAAAAAGTGAGCAGAGCAAAAATAAACATTGAAATAAATAATGAACCTGCCAACGAAATCCTACAAATGACAATTAGAGATATATTACCAAGTTTCATCTCGTATTTGGCCAATTATTTTTTTTATCAGAATGGGTCACCAACAATGCATTTAAATAATATATTGTCATCCTAACAATTTATACAGAATTTACGATCTATTCATGTCACTAAAACGCATTGATGCCCTCTACTGGCAAAGCTATGCCTTTAATCTCTCCACAGACCACGGCTGTCCACGGTGAGCAAACACACGTATCGACGTTTTGCAAGACACATATTAAATATATAAGCAGTGAAAAACGCCACCACTGCCCATTGTGTTCTATAATGGGACACACTTAGATTTACTTGGACTAAACTACGCATAATGTCAGTTCATCAATTAGTAATCGTGGCAAAACCAATCTACTGACCTAAGTTCAATGCCCCCCCCCCCAACACTCCATCCAATACACCTAAATAGGGGAAAAGAAAGATATTGGCAATCATTACTTGTGCGTCTGGCGGGTGGGGGGGAGCGATAACCGCGCCTACTCTAAAGTGGGCCCTGAAAGAGCCGAGGCTTGAGAGAACAGCATTTCATCCTTGGGCAGGGGCCATGCTCATCTTCTCTGTATCATTCCAATTTTAGTGCATGTCCTTCCGCAGCAAGTACAGCAACAGCTGCACTCGGCGGAGAGCAGGTGAGATTCTCCAATGTATTAACATCACTATTGTTATGAATAATAATAGGCATTCATATCCTGATATAATCCGGAGATTGAGATACAGATTTGCCAATAAACACTGTTATCCAACTGTTTATTCCCACAAAAATATACACATTTTTTTAATTTATAAGGTGTTCAGGCTTGGGATAAATAAACACACTTCGTTTGCAAGGTCAGTGCGCAACAGATGGCTAAGGCATGAAGTATAGAGGCTCTTTACGTGTATATACGGCGATGGACCGGCGTCCCGTCGTCGGGTCTATTCCTGCCTTACGCCCTGTGTTTCCGGGATGGGCTCCGGCTTCACCGTGACCCTATATAGGATTAAGCGGTTTCAGATAATGAGATGGGAGACGTGTATATATATACATGGGCCATATATACTAGCATATATCTAACAGATTGCACATTGTAAGAACACACAAGCATTATGCAAACAATACACACACACATACAGCAGATGCTGTCGAATAACGGGAAACAGTTCATAAACGTGCACAAATAACAAACCAACGGCAAAAAATCATCATTGCAGTCGCGTTTAACTTTGGGGAAAATGGCTTCGGGATAGCACATGCTCAGGCCTGTGTGGTGCACGTGGTGGTGGTGACGTTACACTGTGCAGCAGACTGTGTTTCCCCAAAGACAATGCTAATGCACTGCACTAATTACACATGTTAGTTTGCGTTGAGTCGGAGGATGCCCATTCCAGGCTTAGATGCGTATTCCTTATGTGCGTGGAACCAGAACAGAGTGAGCTAATTCCAAGGGGTTATGGCTTTTGCAGTTAGACACGAATTTGCCAAGGACAAAGCCCACTTTTCATCAAAGGCTTAGATGTCTCGTCGCTTATTACTCTAACAACCAACATAATATATGTGAATAAACACAAATAAAGTAAAAAAAAACACATCTATTTGGTGATTTGCTTGACATGCTTCAGCATCAGGATAGAAGTAAAAAATGGTGTTGCGGTGCCTGTAGTGGCTGTTTTATGAACCCATCGCATGCAACACAAGCAGGGAGAAAAAACATTGATGTTCACCAACACTGTGATGCACGTATCATGAGCTTCACTTGCACTCAATGCTAATTGATGAATCACTGCAATGTTCCAGTCACACCGGTTTGTCATTCGTATGCATGTATAACACACAAGAGGATGGATGTATAACACATATACAGACATTACACTGGAACGTCTTGTCATGAATTGTGAAAGTGTGCTCTCCACAGCTTCATTTCGCATAATTACTCTGTAATAATAATTATGGCAATAAAGCTGGAAATGGAAATAAATTTCCAACAAAGGAGGAAAATAATCCTTAAAATTACCCTTCAAACGCAGCGGGATCGCTTTGCAAGATTCATGAGCCCAACGTGAAGCTGCGGAGGCGGCGGTGGAGCTAAAATCAGCCTCGAGGGATGGCGAGCAGCAACGTGAAAGCTGCGCGGCATGGTAGCACGTAGGGTTGCCGACGGGAGCCCTCCCAACACATCTCAGAAGCACTGCGCTCGTGACACGGATAACCAGGCGCTTAAACGGAGATTCTGGCCGGCACCCAGCGCACGGCCACACAAATCGATGCGCTTGTCAATTGCCATATCTGCTCTTCGGCGCCCGGCCAAGTTATTACGACGCTTGCAACGGCTAAGAACATGAAGATGTATCGGGTTTTGTACTTGGATAACAAAAAAAGGTTTTCTCCCCCCACCCTTTGGATCATTACTTTGTAGACGTTATCCCACGCCGGAGCCCAGCTGGATACGGGTTAATACGCTTGCCGCTGGGCCGCTTTGTAATGGGCTGAGTGTTAACAAACAATGCCAATGCCGCAGAGTCAAAGTCAATGCTCTTGCAGCACCATTAGCAAAAGCATGCCATTATTTTCTGCTTTCATGGTAAAATTTCTCGTGAATCTGGCTTTGGTTGAAATAATGGTGTGTGTGCGTCGATGCTGCCAGCTGCCAAGGCCCCTAACTTGGGTTGCCTTGTAAACGCGTTGGGAAAGGCACAGCATAAATGTGACCGATGGTGGTAATGATGATAAACCACGGCCGACTAGATAATAAACTACCCAACTGTTTACACACTAGACACCATTAACGCCTGGAATTAAATTTCTCCTTGTATGCATTTATGTGGCCATCAGTGTCCGCGGTGCAATAAATCCCAAAAATTGGCGAGCTTTGCAAAGGCACCGCATAAGTTACCGGCGGGACGAGCTGACTACAAGACACGTAGCTTCACCAAGCTTGGTGCTCACGGTGAATCGCGGAAGCTGATGCGGCGATTATTGTAAACAACATCTGATCACCGACTAATCTACAGCTATTTTAAAATGGTGGATGATGAATATCCAGTGTAGAGTTTCAACCCGTGATATGGAGGGAAGCATTACATGTGAACCACTGTGTTTTCTTGAATGGTGTATTAGTATGATTACTCTGCAAATGACAAAACCTTGGACTTTTA
Organism: Mordacia mordax; assembly: GCA_036362905.1. Lineage (NCBI taxonomy): Eukaryota > Metazoa > Chordata > Hyperoartia > Petromyzontiformes > Petromyzontidae > Mordacia > Mordacia mordax. The sequence goes on from JAZEWT010000011.1 coordinate 22,259,731, forward strand.
ATGGTCTGGGAAGACTTGGGATTTTCTAACATCGCGACATCAAAAAGAGAACAATTTTGGGGAAAATAACGAAACGGGACAAAAGCCCAAGTCTCTGAAACGCGGGAGACACCGCAGTGCACAGTGTAGTAAGGAAACGAAGGGCAAATAAAGTGCAATTTATATGCGATATGTAGTTAGATTATTTAAAGCAGTCGTTGTAAATTAAATTACATAATAGTATGCAGTTGCAGCTCTCCTAAACATCGCGTTGTTTTTGTATGTTAGATTCACCATATACTTTTTGTTTGAGCGTTTCTTCTTTCAATGAGCATTGCACAGTGTTGATGCTGACGTTGGCTCCTGTATCAGTAGCAGCCATTCTACATTGCTTTGGCCTTCCTACTTCGGACATGGGTATATATTGCGTTATATATTGCGGCGAAAATAATTCCCGTGACTTGGAGTGGGTCGCTTTTCATCCAGCAGTGGACGAATATTTTGTAACGTATAGCTAAGGGGGTATGGTGATGCAGGGAGCAGCGCTGCCACCTCACAACCAGAAGGCCCTGGGTTCAATTCCTGCCTCGGGTGCCACCTTTCTTGGTGAAGTTTGTAGGTTCTCCTTTTGTCTGCGTGGCTTTTGCTCGAGATACTCCGGTATCCTTTGACAGTCAAACAACGTGCTACCTATGTTAATTGTAATTGTCCTGACAAAATGACCTCCGGTGTCCTCAGATTTGCTAACCCCTTCCCCCTGGACAACTGTTAAAAATAACTACATATCTCAACGGTGCCTTCAAGTTTAAAGAAAAAGCAACTGATGAGAACCGGCGTTTTACCCTGGGAATTTCTATTTACATGTCATCATATTTTGGAGATTGATAACAATAATAATGATATAAATTCTTATTGTTATGAAATAACAAGAAATAAATGATTATAGATGAACCTTAACATTGTAACAGCATATCATACACGAGTTAGACGTGTTTGAGAAACTGAAAAGGCTTTAATGCGAAAACGTATGCTTCCCTTATATAAAATGTATGCGAAGCACTCACTTATATGTAGCAAAAAAGTAATCCTTTGCTAAGCGTTCAATACAAGTTTTTCACTTTTAACATCATCACTTGTGGTCAATGTTAAAAGAAAAAACATCAGGACTATGACCCAAAGTAGCCAGTAGAGAGCACCATTAGACCAGGGGGGAACGGCTCTGGTTCAGACCACAACCAAAGGCACGACGACCAATAGCAGTTGTAGTAGGGGGATTCATTATGATTCACACTGTAGAGCGGTGCATACTCAACTGCCTTTGTCTTAGATTTTCTTCACAAAGCAACGCAGTGCGTACATTCCTACAACAGAAAAAAAACACATGGAGCCGGGGAATGCATTTTTTCTTCGACACCAGGTTTTTTTCTTCTTAGTGTTAACCTTCTCTTACGCTTCACGACTCCGAGAAGCAAAGCATGACTAATATTCATATCCTACGGAGGCCTCTTCTGTAAGATGGCTACAACTTTAACACACTTGCAACATCTAAACAAAAAAAAATCTACGTGTGTAAATGTTGAATAACATAATGCGATCTGGTGCTGCAATGAACTCCCATTACTACCCCTTTGAACTTAAAATAAAAAAATCCACATGAATTAATAGCCCAGTACTGCCCTTCCCATCAAACAATAACCCCTTTGGGTGATTTAAAAATGCATAAACGGTGCTATAATAAGCAAGAGTCCAAACAATGCATCAAGGCAACATCACAACACGTACAGGTTAATAATTAAAGCCGCGGTTTGTATTTCAGTAAAACACATTTCATACTCGTGGGCCAGCGCGGCCGCTGTCAACTGCTGCAAGAACGCTTTGGACAAGGGAATACAAGTGAAGTGTTTATATTATTTATATACTCACCTTTTTGCGTGCTTGTTTAGACATTTATCGCAGCATACATTTCATTCGCATTGGGTCAACGTGGAATAACGCAGCATAGAGAGGTGCATCTGTCTTGACGAACGCAAGGACAACACGGTTCCCAACAATGTGCATTCCATACACATGCGTAGGTGGTGTCCGACAAACACGGAACGTTGGGCCAATATTGGCCCAACGCTTCCAATCACATGCCAACGTTGGCTCGACGTTGTGCCAGGGTAGTCACTAAAGCATCAACGAAAGTTGCGCGCGGCTTATAAAATATCGCCATCTCAAAAAGAGACTTAATTTTATACATTTCTCTTCATCAGCTGTGTTTACTGCGGATGACATAAGCTCGTGCATGGAGCTGCTGTGTGGACAGCACCCACGTTTATAACACGTGGGCATCTGCAGCATCTGCATCAGCAGCGGCAGCAGCAGCATCAGCATCTCTGGCCCTGCCTTTCTGGCCTTCCTGCATACATTCAGCATGCAGTGCACTCGTGGGACCGTATACGTTGGAAAAACAATCATGCAGGACAGACGGCTTAACGCCCCATCCAAGGACAGTGGCACTTAATGGTACTGTGCTGGCAGCACATGCTCAGGATGGCTGTCTGCTTAAACGTTTCAATTGCTGATACATACTCCAAAATAAGACACACAAACGAATCCCAAGTCCACTTACGGTGGGTCGTCAAAACTTACTTAAAATATAGAGGTTTAATTGCACCTAAAGAAGGCTAATGGCTTGGACTTAATATGAAAGTAACGAATTAACAAGGCGTTTGCATTTTTTCGGTGCTGCCATAAACAGGTGCAATAAAACATTACGTGCAGCATTACATTTGCCGGAGAATAATTAAATTACGGCAGGCTGTTCCATCCCATGCAAATAGTTATTCCACTAGGGAAGGAAAATGCCTTTCCAAAGCTGTTCCCGCGATTCTGCTGTGAAGCTTGATTAGCTATATCACATTCTTGTTTACTGCACACGCAGTATACGGCTTCATGGAAGCTCGAGACGCAATTGTTTTCCTGTAAACAAAGCCCGTAACTTTAATCAACAAAGCCAGAGAGCGTATAAAATTGGCATAATGGGTGATCAATGTAGAATGTCCTATTGGGTTAAGTGGAAATAAATACTATATTTACACGGTATAAAGAGCAGAATATGTCATGTTAGATTTATAGAAACATTCAAAGTATTAATTCTTACTGTGGCAGAGCTAAATTTCAATTGATTTGTGGGTTAAAAATATAATCATATCTTTTGTTTTTAATCGTAGCTTTATACAGTACCACTCTAGAATTGTAACTGATTCGTATTGAGAATTGCTTTCCAAAGCTGTTCTATCGAGATAGCCGTGTCGAGAATCCTCAGGTATTGAGTTCCAAAAGAGACCACGATTCTCATACATCGAGCCGTGAAAACCTACACGAGTACAATCATTCGTATTATTAGAATGCATATACATTTACATAACGGCGTAGCAATTAAAATACGGTAACGCTGAATAAAATAAGGTAAACTCTTCCAGAAGCCAAATTTCTTTGAGACCGTTTGATTTTTTTCCTCAGATTAAATCGACGCCAAAAATATACACCATCAGACGAGCTTGCAGGAGGTTATAGAAGCGCCCATTGCGCTGCATCACAGGTCATCTTTTCACTTGCTAGCCTCCAACCTCCCCTGGTAAAGAGTAATCAGGATTGTGTAAGTGAAAGCGCCACAAAAGATATGTATATGCCCCCATTGTTGGTCACAGATAAGTAGCGAAGGTAAGAAAGAGCAAAACGTAATTTTAATAATAATAATTGCATTAATAGAGTGATTTTCACCCGAGGGTCACAAAGCGCTGCAATAGAACACAAAAAGCAACAATAATAATTTTTGGGGTAAAAAACGTATCTTTGTTATCGCATATTTTTAAAATATACTTCTGATACAAGCATAGACATCCAATTTACTCCCTGCTTTATTGCATGAACTTTTTTTTATTTGAGGCTGTTTTGTCCAATCCCATAGATCGAATTTTGGAGTTCATCTCAAATGTGAATGATTGCTAGTGCTGTGGTTGTCATCACTTTACATATCTGCTAAATTAACTTTTTTATTGTCTCATGGTAACTATGGCCAAGAATTTTTCAACGAAATACATATGTTGTTGCAGTAAAATTACACCACAGAGTGGCAGTCGAGAATTTGAACATTTCAGAGCGAACGCCCAATAAGGAGATGGATCAATTAAATTGCCTCATGTGCATCTGCTCGGCAGATTGTTAAATCGCCAAATCACGAGATGGTGACGGATGATAGGAGGCCTTCATTGAGCAACGTTCATGTCTGATGGCAATGGTCACTTAAAGCATATCCATACGTCCGTGCGACGCTTTCATCTGTGATTTGTAACGAGCAAAAAAACAACTGCGGTGACGATAACAACACTTAAGTGGTAAATAAGAACGGTCCCACAAAAACAACAACACGAGTTTGAGAATCGCTCGCAAAAGCCGCTACTTCTGGATAGTCGTGTCAAGCTAGTGATTCATTATTCATTAGCATGGTTATGCCTCCAACTTAGCGACACGGCCATCCCGAAGCAGCGGCTCTCGACAGAAAATCTCATCGCGCGCAGTCTTGAAAGCCGACCGCGTCACGGGTTTCCACCTTACCGAGTTGCTGGCCGGCCATGACGCGCCCGTTCTCCCCAACCACGGCGAGGCGCGCGCTGCGCTCGCTGGCATACTGCACAAAGCCGTAGCCCTTGTGCACCGAGCAGCCGACGATCTTGCCATACTTGGAGAAGAGCGTTTCCACGTCCGGCTTCTTGACGATGGCCGTGTTGAGGTTGCCGATGAAGACGCGAGAGTTGATCGACCTCGGATCGTTTTTGTTGGTAACGTTGCTCGTCTGTGCCTTGCCGGTCATCTTTTTTGTCCTCTTGCCCGGCCGAACCTTGAAAACAATTATCTGGTCCTCTGTTTTTAGTTTATTAATGCTTTTTCTTTTCTTCCGTTGTTATTTAAATTAAGTGCCCTGTGGGTAACAACAGCAACAAGGGCGGGGGATTTGGACACATTGGATTACGTGCAAACATGAGAGGTTTTTCTAGGCAATCTTTTGAGGCGTGGTAATGGCCAGTGCAGTACAAAATGTTTTTACAAGGCTCTTCATGAGCCAATTAGATCAACTGACCACACCTGACATCGACATTGACACCATTATGGGGATAGGGCTATGATGCTAAAAGTATTGTGCCGTTTCATCAACTACAATATTCACAGTACAATCTCTCATCTCATCTCTCTCATTATCTGAAACCGCTTAATCCTATATAGGGTCACGGTGAGCCGGAGCCTATCCCGGAAACACAGGGCGTAAGGCAGGAAGTGTCTGCCGGGATAGGACCCTGTACAGGACTAAGCGGTTTCTGACAATGAGATGAGATGATATTTTACTGGGGCTAACCTGGACACATTCTAAATAGGACAACCTACATCTGTGCAAATGCTATAGAATTCGAATTTAATTTGGCTTAAATACAAGCCATAACCGAGACAACAAGTAAATTTGGCATTATAACCTCAAGCTGTATTTTGATACATACCTGTCAATAAAATGACATAAAGTGGTGGAAAATTATCATCAGTTTTTGAAGGCTATAATTAGATGCCTCTCAATGGCATTTTAATTGCAGTATACCTAAACTCAGTGGCGTATCCATGCAGATCATTATGGCACCCTTAAATGGCATTTCAATTAATGAATGGTAATAGCTGAATTAGCAGCTTAGCTGTAATTAAGACAAAAATTACATTAACAACACTCCTTATTTTATAACAGAAATCTCATCTCATCTCATTATCTGAAACCGCTTAATCCTATATAGGGTCACGGTGAAGCCGGAGCCTATCCCGGAAACATAGGGCGTAAGGCAGGAATACACCCGACGATGGGACGCCGGTCCATCGCCGGGCATTGCGGGACAATTTTAGTCTGCGAGCCAATCAACCTATCCAGGAGCATGCTTTTGGACTGTGGGAGGAAACCGGAGTACCCGGCGAAAACCCACGCGGACACGGGGAGAGCATGCAAACTCCACACAGAAAGGCACCGGAGCCGAGAGACTCGAACCCGGGACCTTCTTGCTGTAATGAGGAAAGTCTATTCCAGCCCAAACAAAAATATCGCATAACAGGCAAACTTCACTTCGCTGCTTACAATCAACTGGACATTATTGGTGGGCAATTAGAAATTATAAGGCATTACATAAATGAATAAATCAAATATATACATAAGTATGCATGACTATTCTAAACACGCATGCCCCGTATTTTTGCAAATAGGTCACACCAAAGCGGCTCGATCTAAAGGCTCAGTGTTTCATTTATACGCTGAGAATTGCTTGAGTGGGATGAAAACACAACAGTGAGTGTGGGATGCATACAATTGTACTGCATCCAGTGTTCAGGTTCAACATAAAGAAGAAAAGATGACCGTTCACAGCAGGGCAATCTCATCATATTTTCCCTCCTCGCTCAGAAGAGCATTTAAGATTTACAGCTTAAGTTCCCATTTATTAAATAAATCTGGTCCCGTACCCCAAAACGACACGTGTGTTCTGCAGAGTAACCATTTCATGCATTGGCTTTGAGTCAATAACAACAATGACAAAGAAAGTCCTGCCCGAGACGGTTTGATTCCTGCCTCGGGCACCTTTATGTATGGAGTTCATAAATTCTCCCCCTGTTTTGCGCGGGTTTCCTCCAATTTCTCAATTTCCTTCCATAACTTAAAAACCCCCCTCCTTTTTAATTGGCTTGCGTCATAATATATAGGGCGTAGTATCTGGTGAATTGGTGCAGTTAACCCATTATTGACCAACCCCTGACCCCCTCGTCTCTGTGGTTTCTAAACGAGTCGCTCTCTCTTCAGCTGATTATTTTCAAAATTGAATGTATATGTGCGTGTTATGAATTGTATTTATCGTTGTTATAATAATGCATTTATTTTAAGAGACCTTTAAAATAGCTGATGAAAAGAAACGGGCTAAAAAAGAACCTTATCTCTCATCTCATCTCATTGTCTGAAACCGCTTAGTCCTATACAGGGTCACGGTGAAGCCGGAGCCTATCCCGGCACACAGGGCGCAAGGCAAGGATATACCGACGATGGGACGCCAATCCATCGCCGGGCACTGCGGGGCAATTTAGCCTGCGAGCCAATGAACCTATGTAGCAGCATGCTTTTTGGACTGTGGGAGGAAACCAGAGTGCCCGGCGAAAACCCACGCGGACATGGGGAGAACATGCAAACTCCACACAGAAAGGCACCCGAGCCGAGAGATTCGAACCCGGGACCTTCTTGCTGTGAGGCGACAGCGCTAACCACTGGGCCACCGCGCCGCCCAGGAACCTTATCAAATTGCTCTTCATGAAGTACCACTGGAGTGGGAAGGAGCACTTAAAAAAAGATTTACTTTAGAGTAAGTGGCTGCTCCGTCACATTTTTTGCTGAAAATCTGGAAGAAAATGTGTAAGATGAAAACTCTCACAATTTAAAATTCTTTAATAAAAAATGTAAGAATAATATGGGACTCACTTGGTTTGGAGAGATACATTTTAATAGGCTATTACTGTTACGCACTTGGCCATTCTAATTGCATAACAAAGTGCTCATACTTAAAGCTTAGGTAACAGTATTTTCATAACGCAAATAAAACCTTGTGCTACTGGGTTTACATACAACATACAAATATGTACGCAGACAATATACTTGTCGGTCTTATAACTACAGTATTTTAGTTACATTTATTAAAATATATTTTAAGCAATGAAAAGGTAGAAATTATGCTCCAATTAAAACGGTCGAACGTTTTTTTATTTTTTTAGGTTATGCAAGTGGGATATTAGTATGCAGTACATTTGCCTTACATTAAGGACTGTAATGTGTAGGATACAGGCACAACACAGCTGTACACGTTTACTACAAATTTGGATGCCATTTCGGAAAACTGTTACACCCGTTCCCAATCAGTCACTCTTTCTTACAGTGACACGCTTTATGACATTCAAACAATTCTTCAAAGGTGATAAATAGCGTGCTGTGGGAATGCCCTTCAGCTCCAATGGACAGCAACAAGAATCTAAGCAGTGAACTCCGCACATGCCAGTTCAGCCACGAGCGGCGCCCAACCATGCAATTCCACCGTGTTTAAGCGATATTGTATAAAACACATGCATTAGCATTTACAATTTATAGGGGGCCTTTCTGTGTGGCGTTTGCACGTTCTCCTCGTGTCCGCGTGGATTTTCGCTGGGTATTCCGGCTTCCTCCCATAGTCTAACGACACGCTGCCTGGATTAATTGGTTTGACTAAATTACCCACTGTGTCCGGTGATCAGCCATAATCTGATTATGGGTACAGCCGAAGTTAACTATTAACTTGATTGCCTCTTCCCTTGCACAACTGTTAAAAACAGCAACATAGCTCGATGGTTTCCTCTAGCAAGTCTAGCTTAAATATAAACTTCCTGACTGATAACGTGCACAATATTCGTTCAACAGCAAAGGTATTAATTTGAAGAGCGAGCAACTCAGGCATACGACTGACAAATCCTACAACGTAGGAGGCGAAACGTTGCGAAGGAGAGAAGAGTACTGGACACGACTATCCCGAAAGAACAGCTCTGGCTCATGCTTTGAGCCATGAAAACCTACATTAGTACAATTAGTGGGCTGTTTTAGGTATGGCGGAAACCCACGCAGAACTGGGGGAGAACGCACAAACTCTATACAGAAAGTCGCCCGAGGCATCAGTGGAACCACTTCGTACAGAACCTTCTTTCACCTTGCTGCTCATTGGCCGACCACATCACGAGGTGACCAAAACATACACGTGCAACATTTATAGAGATCATTAATAGATCTATATCTAAAAGTATTCGGGCATTTTACAACAGCACAAGCACAGAGATACACAATAACAACGAATGCCTGGACTGTTGTGCACGAGAGCCACCATTCTCAACCAGTGAGTTGCGAGGAGAGAGAGCCATCGACGCGGCTGTCCCGAGAGAGCAGCTTTTCGAAGCAATCATCATGCATCGAGCCGTGAAAACCTACATCATTACAATGTTGTTCGTGGCGACCAGGCCCCAGTGGGCCTTGACGTACAGATGTGTTGCAACACATGAATTTTCCCGGGGTTGGTGGTTCTTGCTATTCTGCATGCTCCGGCGACGATTGCATTTGCGTTGGCGTGCACTCATCCACTCTCTCCAGCACAGGCATACTAGGACTCTCCATTACAAGAGGTGGGTTTTATTCCACCGCTTCGCACCCGAACAACGACTACGTGGTCAACTCCCGAAATTTGGCCTCCGACGTGACTCTCTCTAACACCCCGATAGAACAGAACAACTACACTTCCGTACATCCCCTTTATACACTCTCCAGACATCACCTCTTCACCTCACATCACACCACAACTCCGACCCAATCCGTTTATGCCACATGTCACCTCATGTTCCCTCCTCCCAACACCACGTGATGTATACGATCCGAGAAGGGAGGGAAGTGGCGCAATCCCCGGTCACCACTGGTGACCCCTTGTATGCACCTAGCCTGTCACGTGCGAAGCTTGGCACCACAGTCCCCCC
>JAZEWT010000011.1:22269326-22283074 GCA_036362905.1 Mordacia mordax
CCAGCGAGAGGTCCCGGCCAGAACCCCTCGCCGTCGTCGTGACAAGGCTCGACCGCTGTCACATAGTCCCGAAGGCGGACTGGGGCCCGCCTTGGCCGTCCAATCACTGAGGGGCCGCCATGCATCTTCGGGGCCGCCGCGGTCCCTGCGTCCATTTGGGCGGAGTCCACTGTAGCTGGCGCAGAACCCGTCAAGTGCCGAGGTTGTACCGCCTGGCTCCGCCGCCACACACGAGTGGGCTACCTCCGTGGCCAACCATCGTCATCGTTCGACCCGGCCGTTCTCGGGGCTGAATCCCCCCCCAGGGGGCAACCTCCAGGCCTTCAAATGTCGCACGTTGACCATGTGCGACGCCCGCCAGGCTTTTCCTCTCACCAGCACTGTCTCAAACAACAGCTGCTGTACCACGGTGCGGGGTCCCCCCCAAGGTGAGGTGAGTTTCCCCATCCACCCCGGGCGGACCTGTGGCGAGTACACCCACACCCGTTTGTTGGCCCGGAACTCTGTGGTCTGTCGAGTCGAGTAGTGTGTCGAGGTGCAGTATGCGAAGACCACATACAGAAGGTGTATGTCCCAGTCCCTTTGATACTGATCCACCAGGAGTCGTAGCTTCCCCACGAGGGTCTGGTTTAGTCTCTCGACCATTCCATTTGTTTGAGGGTGGTAGGCAGTGGTCCTCGCTCACTGGATCCCCAGCTCCCGGCAGAGGTTGTCGAAGACCTTTTTCTTGAACTCTCTCCCTTGGTCGGTGATAATTCTCTCGGGGACCCCGTATCGCAGGACATTCCCCTCCAGGAAAGCCTGTGCGACCATGATGGCTGTCTTGTCCGGGATCGCCACCGCAATTGGGTACCAGGTGAAGTATTCCACCACCACCATCACATAGTGGTTAACGTGCTGCGTCATGGGAAGTGGCCCCTGCAAGTCAATCCCCACCAGTTGATTCACCCGGCTCACCCGTAGCGGCCGCAGCAGGACGGTGTAGCGCGGTGGTCCCCTCACGGCCTGCTGGCACCGCACCCTTGACCCAGGTGGCCGCGTTCCGGTTCAGGCCGGGCCACAGGTACCACTGTCGCAGCGTTAACCTGGTGCGTCGCTTGCTGCCATGTCCCCCCAAGGGGTGGTCATGCACCAGGAGCAAGAGCTGTAGCCACATTGTGGCTGGGACACACACCCTCCCGGCATCCCCGTCGGGCCCCCGCTCTTGAACTACCCTCTCCCAGATGCCCAGCTGGGGGTAGAGGCTCGCCCATTGTCCCTTGATGGCCGTCTGGCCCCAGGTGAGCGAGTCCCTGACCTCGGCCAACTTAGCATCGCGACCTTGGGCCTGTCGTAGCTGCTCTTCCTTCATCACCAGGAACTCGCAGCCTACCTCTTCCCAGATCAGCTTCATCTGGGGTCTGTCAGCTTCTCCCAGGTGCTGAACGACTGTGGTAGGATCATCCTCAGGCAGGCAGCATCAGCCCCCTGTGAAGCAGGGACACAGCTGGTCCAGTGGGGTGTTGAGGCGGATCGCCGGGCGTCGGGAGAGAGCATACGCGTTGGCGTGTGTCCAACCTGCCCGGTACTCAATTCGCAGCTCGTACTCCTGGAGCTGGGCTAGTCACCTAACCATCTGTCCCCTCGGCTCTTTGAAATTTAGGAGGTACTGCAAGGCATGGGGGTCGGTGCGGATGCAGCATCCCCTGGCATGCAGGTACAGCCAAAATTACTGAGAGGCGAACACCACCGCATGCAGTTCCTGTCGGGTGACGCAGTAATTCTGCTCAGCCTCACTCAAGTGTCCGAATTGCGTACGCGACCACCCACTTGTCCTCTCCTTCACCCTGCGACAGCACCGCTCCCAACTCACACCTACTTGCGTCAGTGTCTACCACGAACTCTCGAGAAAAGTCCGGAAACGCCAGCACGGCGCTATGTACCAGTCGGTCCTTTAGGCCCTGGAATGTGGCTTTGTAGTCCTCAGTCCACTCAAATGGTCTCTTGGTAGACGTGAGTTGGGTGAGAGGCCGAGTAAGGGTGCTGAAATGCGACACAAACCGCCAATAGTAGGTGGAAAGGCCGAGGAAGGAGCGCACGACGGCCGATGTACGGGGTTCCGGAACTCAGTGACTGCCCGTATTTTGTCGGGATCCGTGCGCACTCCATCCCCACTCACCCGGTGCCCCAAGTACGTCACTTCTCGCTGGGTGAGGTAACACTTGCGGAGTTTCAACTTGAGGTTGGCTCCCCTCAGCCGTCGAAACACCTCACACAGGCGACCCAGGTGTTCCTACATTCTCCCAAAGAAAATTATGTCATCCAGGTAGATGAGGCATTGTCTCCACTGCAGACCCCCATCACGTGTTCCATTAAGTGCTGGAATGAAGCCGGGGCTTTGGACAGGCCAAACGGCATTACCCGGAACTCGGATAGATCCAGTGGGATGGTGAATGCAGTCTTTGGTCGGTCCTCCTTGGGCACCCCGACTTGCCAGTACCCAAACGCCATATCTAGAGTTGAAAAGTACTGGGCCCCACTCAGTCCGCCCAACGTCTCGTCCACGCGCAGCATCGGAAATGCATTGCCTGTCGTCACGGCATTGAGGCGGCGATAGTCAATGCATAACCGGATAGACCCGTCCTTTTTAGTGACCAAGACTACAGGAGCCACGCAGGGACTCGAGGATGGCTGGATAATACCATCCCGAAGCATCTCATGCACTGTCTCGTTGATCCTCGCCCGCTCGGTGTCCCCATGCGGTAGGGCGGAACTCACACCGGCTGTGTGCCTCCTGTGTGGATTCGGTGCTGTGCGCGATCCGTTCTCCCCACATCTCTGTTGTGCCGGCTGAACATATCTGCAAACTCCCACAAGAGCCTCTGCAGCTGTGTCATCTCTCCTCCCTCTGCCCAGTCACCTGCACCTCGACGACCTGCACCTCGACGAGGTGTAGGTGGACTGGGCGGCCCTGTCGATCACGTCGACCACGTGGTCAACTCCAGAACTCTCACTTCCGACGTGACTCTCTCTAATGCCCCGACAGAACAGAACAATTGCACTTCCGTACATCCCCTTTATACACTCTGCAGACGTCACCTCGTTGCATCACATCACACCACAACTCCGACCGAATCCATTTACGCCACATGTCACCTCATGTTCCCTCCTCCCAACACCACGTGATGTTTACGATCCGAGAAGGGGGGGGGGTGTGTCAGCATCCCCAATCACCCCTGGTGACCCCTCGTATTCACCTGCCTGTCACGTGCGAGGCTTGACACCACAGATGGTTGAGAATCCCTGGGCGAGGGCATGTTTCATCAGGAACCATGTCCAGCCACCGTTTTCTCCCTAGTACTGATGTTTACACATCCAGCTGAGTCAGCCTGTGGAAACATCAGTATTAGCACCAAAATCTGGTGCTAATTTTTGCTTATATTAATAATAGTAATAATTACATATACAGAGCGCTTTTCACCCGAGGGTCATAAAGCGCTGCACAGAGCTGCAGTGAGAACAGCATGCCAACAATGGCACTAGAATTGAAAATCAGCAGCAATAACATTTTTTTTTTTGGGGGGGGAGGGGCGTTTGTTAAATATACACACATCATTGCAGAAAAACAAGTAAAATAATCAGACTGTCAACTATAATTTTTAAATGGCTGTTAGAAAAATCTGGTCACGGGGTTCGTAGTACAGCATGCTCGGCACTGCACCAACTGCTCCATACTGATATAAGATTACAATAGGTTTTACCGTATCTGGCGATTATGCAGGTGTTAAGATCTTAACACATGCATAATTGCCTGGCAATTATGAGATACGGTAAAACCTATTGTAATCTTATATTTGTATACTGGCAAAAAAGTACCCATAGTGGTCCATACTGCTTCCTTTATAAAGACAATAAAGGAAAAGATCCCCCGTATAGCCTTAACAGACTGTAGAGTCAAGTGCTGTTAGCGAGCATCTATATAAGCCAACACAGCACACAAGGAGATGGCCATCATTACCCGCTGCTGTCTTTGTCTCCCTAATGACTACGTTAAGACACAGCACCACTTACTCACTGTCCTGAGGAAGGACATAGTCAAACATTATTCATCCAATCGTGAGTGACCAGTCATGTTGTGTCTTCTGGACATTTGTAAAATTACCGGAGTCAGTGTCAGTGGCCATTCATGCACTACCACCCGAAGGATCTCCCATGTATCACTGAGCAGAGTGCCGCCTTAGGGCTGTGGCATCCATAAAGCAGCAGATGTGTGTCTGTCATGCTTAATGTGTGATGGCTGACATTAGTCTCCGTTACAATGACACTTGTTCCTGGAGGGAACCAACACTGCAGAACAAGCAACCATGTCAAGGGTGCGATCCTAAGGGCCCTTACACCCCACTTGGATCAGATCTCCCAGGTCTGCTTGCGTGTGTAAACATGATAAAAAATATAAAAAGAATAAAATTAGAATTATTCAATTGGCAACGCGCGTATAATTCACGTCTGGTCATGGACAAGACACGGAGGTGCGAGGAAAAGGCAGAGGGGCGGTCTGCCGGCGACAGCCTGCCAGAGACTGCTTGCTAGAGATTACGATGTTGTCGGTCAGTTAATAACGCAGATCAGGGGGCGAGAACAGACACACTTCACAAGAAAGGCACCCGAAGCAAGAATCGAACCGCCTCGGGTGGGGATTTTTTTTTCTTTAAGGCGCAGATGTTACCACCGAGACACCCTGCTGCCAAAAAATAGGAATAACCTCGCAAAGCGTGCAGTATTTGGCTGCAAATAGTGCTGCAACGCATCCTCCAGTACTCAGAGATAACGGTGCCAATTTATTTTTTTTTGCAACTTTTTGATCGCACATTGTACTCGTCCTGCTACATTTGAGAATCACGCGTCTTGCGAATTTTGCCAAACACACACGGGACTGACGATTGTCCTTCGAGCATCTCTCATACACAGTCTACTGATTTAGCCGTCTATTTTTGTACTGTACTAATGTGCACGTTGTTTGCCGTAAGCTTCGAGTGCTAAGTATGTTGACAAAAGTTGTGCCCCCCTCCATCTGAAGTGCTAAGAGAAATTGTTTGGAGTGTATTTCGTTCACTGGTTGGTGGTTGGGGGTAGAGATAGTCAACCTCACTCCGACTCTGAGCCCGTTTTATCTCGAGTAGGAGTTGGGATTTTGACCTGAGCGCTTACCTCTATATCCTTCAGTCACCGTTCGGCTTAGGTGAGCTGCCTCAAATTCACGCTTACCTTGAGCTGGCTCTCAGCCCGGTCCCAGGCCTGCTCAACGTTTTCATACGCCCAACCTGAGCTGAGCCATGTCATCTTTAAAAGCAACGGATCGGTTCAAGCCCGAGCTGTGACTAACAGTACGGTCCTTAGAAGTCAGCCTTTATTTAAGCTGAAAGGAAACGCTGAGCTATGTAATCTATGTAACTCTGTTTAACTGTCGTGCAGCGGGGAAGGGTAAGCAAGTTATAATAACATCTTAGGGCAAGGGGGCAATTCATATAAGACAATTTACCGAGGCCATGTGGCTTTGACCATGGGAGGAAAACGAAGCATCCGGGAGAACATTCAAACGCCACAGGGCATTACTGGGTCGGTAAACGGGGTATGCACGCAATAGCTGCTCTGTGCACGCCTGATGTTTTCTCTCTCTGGCCAGGTAACCTCGTGTTATTTCTGTGGGCATGTCCGTTGGAAGATTCCAGCGAGGGGGTGGGAGTCTGGTGCGATGGGGGTCCTGGGGGTGATTCTCATTCCCAGAGCAACTCAAGGGGGGGTGGGCGGAGGGATTTTCACATTTTATTGTTATTCATTTCATAACAACTCGCCTGAGAGCTCAAAATATAATTTCTGCTCAGGGAACACAATGGGCAAACTCTGCTACTGCCTATTCCTCCTCCTCCCACCTTCCCTCCCCGGGAAGCCTCTCGACCTGCCTATGCTGTAGTCACCGATTCAGTTGCTGTGAGCAATTTTTTGTTTCACTTTAAAATCCTCAATGGCTGAAAAATTACAGTGAAAAAAAATCCTCGATGTCAGGGGCTGACAGCTCAAGTGGCCAATCAAAAGCGGCCTTGACAGTTTGTTTCTCTGCATTCACAATGGCGCTCTTACCAGTACTAAGCACGTGATTCAGCCCATTGCTTTCCCGGATTGTCGTCAGGTCTTCCAGACAGCTGCCAGTGCAGTGCAGATCCACATACAATTACCGTGCATGGGAATGTTTACGTTTTATCCACCATAGCCATTCCTTCTCTGCCCCACACACAGGTCTCACTAACACTGTCAAATGTCGAGCTCACCACCACAGATACGATCTTGCTAAACTTTCATTTTGAGAGGTTTGTGCATTTTAGTAAGAGGATGCGGCACTTTTGCTCTGGCATTGCTTGTTTTATTTCACCTCTACTGAAGATTGCATTTTTCTTTCAAGTCAAGCTACAGCACCAAACACTGAATTGGCCAAATATTTTGAGCAAAAGAATATTGAGGCTCGTTGAAGGGCAGAATTATCACGCATCACAATGTTCGGACACTTCGATTAATACGCATTTGTCGTACATGCAGAAAAGTCTGGCAACACTACAAATCTCCTTACCGGTGGATTCAATAATCCACCGATGTATTGCATATTCACTCGCGACCTCCCACACAGCCATGCTCTGCTATGGCAGTCTTCCATGCAATTAATAACTAAGCTTAACCCTGCTTAACATGTAGAGATCTGATGAGAACAGACTAACTCGTAGTAATTTGGCCAGGCTATTGCTTCCCAGAATGTTCTTGGTGTATACTGTATACATTCAGTGTGTGTAAGACAATCAGCGCTGTCCACCGTTAAGTGTGTTTGCTGCGTTTTTAAAATTTCCACTTAATAATATAATAAACACAGCGTGGAAACAAACCTTTGCACCGTCATGAGTGAACAAGTTGACAAGATGCTCGCCACAGTGTGATTCTTATCACTGTCTCTTGCGCAACCCACTTCACCTCAATCCTGTCAAGGTGGGAAGTTCCGGAAGGGCGGCGCGGTGGCGCAGTGGTTAGCGCTGACGCCTCACAGCAAGAAGGTCCCGGGTTCGAGTCTCTCGGCTCCGGTGCCTTTCTGTGTGGAGTTTGCATGCTCTCCCCGTGTCCGCGTGGGTTTTCGCCGGGTACTCCGGTTTCCTCCCACAGTCCAAAAGCATGCTCCTGGATAGGTTGATTGGCTCGCAGACTAAAATTGTCCCGCAATGCCTGGCGATGGACCGGCGTCCCGTCGTCGGGTGTATTCCTGCCTTACGCCCTATGTTTCCGGGATAGGCTCCGGCTTCACCGTGACCCTATATAGGATTAAGCGGTTTCAGATAATGAGATGAGATGAGAAGACCAGGTCCAAAATCCCTAGGGGTCAGCTCAATAAACTCTGCACGCGAGGATCAGAGCAACATAATTGGATAAATACTGCACATGAATAAACACGTTTGGAAAGACACCCACGAGCTGCGCTGGATGGTAGCATTTAATTAAATTCCCAACCTAGTTTAAAAAATAAATAAAGGCGTTACGTCACAAATTCCCCGGCTTTAAGCTGAAAGTATCTGCGACGAATATTCGGTTCGTTGTTTCGGGAGAGAAGGCCCGAGGTGGGACGCCTCACAGGGAGGAAGACGTCCAATTGCGAGGAGAGGCAAAATGCTATGCAACCGCACAAAATAATCAAATCGAACGTGGTTTAACGATTCAATGAAACCATGAATTTAATAACCTCTCCGTCACTCTCTGCAGACTCGTCCATATAAACTCTGTCCCCCTCTCTCTCTCTCTGCATCTTTGTGTCTGCGAGGTTGCTCCGGGTTGGGTCGAGTGGAGTATCGAGTCTCCGAGCTGTCTCTGGCTGTCTCTTCCTTGATGTCTGTCTGTCTGCTCTTGTCAATCAATGCCTTCCATCGATGAGGGACGCGGGCGGGCGATCGCTCAGCCGCTCCGACATCTGAAAGATAAAACACTATTTTCGAGTGTAGTTGAAGCAGCCTAAATCACTTTGGTTTTATTTCTATTTCCTTTAATTTTACTGATAATCAATTGAAGATTGCTTCGAAAAGCGGCTCTCTCGGGACAGCCGCGTCGATGCTAAAACCGTTCAGGCCTACTCGACTAGAACAACTGAGGCCTCGACACGTGTTGCAAAACCTGGGCAACGACTTCAACTGCGCCTCTCTGCTCGCCTGACTCAGTACCTATACCTCACTCGATTCACAGCAAAACCTCATTATCACTCATTTAACTGTTGTTAATATAATCGCCCACGCAATCTGGGTGCTGTTGCTGCACACTATTAACTGCGAGTCCAAGGCGCATTTTTTTATTCAGGTCATTCTGGGTGTGTTTTGCATCAGTATCAGTTTTTTTTATGGTTTATTTTATGTTATTATTTTTCCTAATTCTTATAAGTCTAAATTATTAATTTAACGTCGTGTATTACCTACCAATACTCTGTTTCATGCAGCTGTGGAGTTGGGGCTTTCTGGAGGAGCCACGTGGGGGGTGGATAGACAGTACGGGCTGCGGGGCAACGTCGGCTTCCTGTTTTCGTCCCGTGGTGTCTCGTGATGTCGTGACTCAACTGTCTCGTGATGTGGACTCGTGATGTGGACTCGTGATGTGTTTACAGTAGAGGGGTGATGTCATTTGGGGGGTGCTGGAGGGGGGGCACGGGGATATATAAGGAGGGCCAGTTGGAGAGGCAAAGGGGATGGAGATTTTCCTGGGGGAACGAGAGGGATCGTCATGATGTAGGCTGCTCGTCGTATGTCGCTACACTCCGGCCCGTGTCTGCTGGTTTCAATAAAGCATCAAAATCAAGAAGTCTCTGCTCGTCCGTGGTCGCTGGCTGATCTATCGTGGAGTGGGTGCTGATCCTTGCCGTGGTGTTACCGCCGTAAGCCGTCACAAGTCCGCAGTCGAAGCCGTGGTGCCACACAGCGTTTTGCAACGGACCCTTAATTTTGTTAAGCCGCTTGTGTTTTTGAAGCGCGTTTTATATATCATTCTGTGTCTGAAACAATTTTAATCAGTTAACTCTGTTTTATTTTTCTCTAATTCTTAGTGGTCTAACACTGTGACTCCCATCTCCAACACTGTGACTCCCATCTCTAATACTGTGACTCCCATCTCCAACACTGTGACTCCCATTGCTAACACTGTGACTCCTATCTTGAACACTGTTATGCCTATCTCTCACACTGTGACTCCTATCTTTAACACCTTTATTCCCGTCTCTAATACTGTGACTCCCATCCATCTTTTAACATTGTAACTCCCATATCTAAAACTGTGAATCATATCCATTCCTCCTGCCATTCAGGGATGTGAATCTCTCTAGGTTGACTGGCCTGCTGAGTAAATTACACCAGGGGAGGTGCCCTCTGATGTTTTGGCATCACATCCTGGCTGTGGCCCTTCCTAGTGCCCCTTGTCTCCAGAGTTGGACTCTGGCCCCTGTTCAATATAATCACCTACACAATGCTGGCTCGAAAGAGCTTGATTCCGACATCAGTTCCTTGTAACCTCAACCTTCAGGCCATTTGCCATGATCTCATGATACTTCGACGCCCTCGTTAGATACTTTGGAGATCCAGCAACAAAAAGCTCATTAACCCTCCTAAAATTGCTTTCCCTACCCCCATCCCCATATCAAGCCCTATATATCGACTGCTGAGGAAACAACTAGTTAGACCGTTTGCAGTTCGACGTTGCTTGAAAAATACCGCTGGATGATGCTCCTCTTCCAGCATGCACATTGTCTGCAACTGAAACCCACTTTGCTCTGCTCAATGTGCGCAATTTCAACACCGAAAAAGCACCATCCATTGCTGAGCTGATCTCGGGCAACAGTATGGACCTACTCTGCCTAACAGAGACCGGGCATCATCAAGATGATTTTCTCACATTGAATAAGGCTCTACAGTAAGACTTTGCATTCCATCAGAAGGCTTATTCACACGGCCATGGTGGCAGCCTAGCAGCTCCCCACCATGTGTCTGCCGACATCCAACCGATTCCGATGCCAACCTTCAATTCATTCGAGCATATGTCTCTGGATTGGAGGTCGGCTTAAACTATGTTAAGTTGGTGCTGCTTTACCGCCCGACCTGGAGCCTCCTCTTCTTTTGTCGATGAAATGTCTGAGCTGCTTTCTAAGATGTGCTCCAGTTATGAATAGATTCTGATTCTTGGCGATTTCAACATCCATGTTGACTCTCTGAAGAGCCCTCTTGCAAGGGATTTCATGGCCACGCTGACCTCACTTGGCTTCACGCAATATGTGACATCTGCCTTTCATATATGCAGCCATACTCTCAACTTGGTTTGCTCATGGGGCAGATCAGTAACCAACCTGTGCCTCACTGATCCAGATCTGTCTGATCACTCCACTGTGTAGTTTGAGCTTCATGTACTGCCTCCAATTTCCATCACCAAGCTCCAATCCATTTCAAAATCTTAAGGCCCTCACTCCAGACGTATTCACTGCAGAAATCGTGTACTTAATTCTCTGCCTCGGCTCACTTTTCCTCTGATGCTATAGCAGAAACTTACAATAAAGTGCTATCAAGCATATGGGATGATTTGGCCCCTTTAAAATCACGCTATGTCTCAGGCAGAAAACCATCTCCCTGGTATACTGCTGAACTCTGGGATCTCAAGGCGAATGCACACAGGGCTGAATGGACTTAGACAACATCTGGCCTCACCCATCATGGTCAAATCTTTAAGCAACAGCTCATCTACTATTGTAAGGCACTTGACTGTGCCCATACCAGACATCTTTCCAGTAATCTGGCTGATACCTGCGATAAGCCCAAGATTCCTTTCTCGACCATTAATCATCTCCTTCGTCCAACCAGTCACTTGCCCTCGCTAATAAAGATTAGGCGGATCAGTTGATGCAGTTTTTTTTCAGAAAAAACCGAATCGTATCTCTATCCAGCCTCAGTCACCAAAATGTTCCTCACCATCCTTGACCTCAAAACTCGTCCAATTTTCCGAATTAATAGAATCCGAGGTCTCTTCTTTAATTATCAGATCTCGGCCCACAAACTGCTCCCTGAAACCTTTCCCATCCAAGATCATCCGGGCAAATTTCAAATTCCTTGCCACGTTTGTCACTAATCTGTTTAATAACTCACTCGCTCTGGTATCATTCCCCCACTTTTCAAATGTGCCGCAGTTATCCCCCTGCTTAAAAAAACCTGGCATCGATTGTAACATCCCTGATAATTATTACCCCATCTCAAATCTACCAATCATCTCTAAGGTCCTTGAACGTGCCATAGCCACACACCTCCAGAAACACGTTCATAATAATAACCGCCTTGACCCCTTCCAATCTGGGTTCAGATTCGGCTACAGTACTGAAACTGCTCTAGCAAAAGTAGTTGATGACCTACTCGTTGCTGCTGATGAATGCTTGCCAAGTTTTCTTGTCCTCCTGAACCTGAGCGCTGCCTCTGATACCATTGACCACCTGATCTTACTTGAGCGATTGGAGGGTATAGGAGTCTCTGGCAGTGCCCTGAATTGGCTAAGCTCCTACCTGTCTGACCGGAAGCAGTTTGTCAGCCTCGGAGGACAAAACTCAGAGATCCATCCTGTTTCGTCTGGAGTTCCTCAGGGTTCAGTTCTCAGCCCACTCCTACTTACAACCTCTTGGCCATATCATGCACAGCCTCAATCTCAGCTACCATTGCGATGCTGATGACATCCAAATCTATATCCACGCAAAGTCATCCATCAATGCGTCTGGTCTTTGCATGTCATCCTTACTGTCAACTGTGAAGGCTTGGCTGTATTCAAAATTTCTCAAACTAAATGGAGACAAAACAAGTTTTGCTTGTCGGAACCCTGTACAAATTGTCCAAGGCTGAACCTATCCAAATGATGCTTGACGACCAGAACATTGAATTTGCTAGGGCAGTCTGGAGTCAAGATGTGACTCTTGATTCCTCACTCACTCTTGAGATACAAATCAATAAGGTGACGAAGGTAGCCTATTTCCATCTCCGAAATATAGCCGGACTGCACAACATTCTGTCACCTGCTGATGCTGAGACCCTAATACACATCTTCATCTCATCACGAATCGATTACTGCAATGCACTGCTCCGGGCACTCCTGCCTAACTGATCAATCGTATCCAACGTGTGCAGAATGCGGTTGCTAGAGGCCTCACTTGCACACCCATCCACGATCACATTTCCCCAGTACTGATGTCTCTCCACTGGGTACCTGTTAAATACAGGATTGAATTCAAGATCCCCCTTCTCACATACAAGGCTCTCACTGGTGTTGCTCTTGACATACATCCGTGATCTACTTCAGGCACCCTCCTCAACACGACAACTTTGATCCTCCAATACAGGCTTGCTGCATGTGCCCAGGTCGCATCTCCATTCGATGGGTGACAGAGCCTTCTCGCGCGCCGCTCGCAGACTCTGGAATGCCCTTCCTTTGGAGATTCGATCAGCTGAGTTCTTAGGCATCTTCAAATCTCGTCTAAGACTCACTTGTTCCATAAGGCTTTCAAGTCCTCCAGCTAGGACTCTGAATCTTATCTCTAACACTGTGCCTCCTATCTCTGATACTGAGACTCCCATCTCTAACACAGTAACTCTTATCTCTAACACTAAGACTCCCATCTCTACACTCTGACTCGTATCCATTCCTCCTGCTGTTCAGGGATATGCAGCTGTCTAGGTTGATTGATGTGGCTCAGTGTTGTCGTGCAGAGATGATGGCAATCCTCCGAACTGCGCCTGCTCGGGAACATTTATTCCATCCATGTAGCAGAATTATATTTCATCTTTCGGTTGGGCTGTCCTGGTGTTGTTGGCGTGCCGTTCTCTCCACAGCTCATATATGTATAAAAAAAAACTCCAAAAAATGTGCTGATTTGCCATTTTTGTCTTGTTGTTGATGTTCCGTTCTCTCCACGGCTCTGTGTAGCTTTGTGGCCCTTGGCTGATGAGCACTCTCGAAGTGCTATTATTATACGATAAATGTTGACGTAAACCATTCCCAATATATGTATTATATTCACTGATTATTTAGCATTTTAAGATTATAGTTGAAGGTCTGATCATGCTTTGCTTGTTGTTCTGCAACGCTGTATATAAAAAAAAAAAACCCAAAAATATTGTTGCTGCTTATTTTCCATTCTCTGCGCAGCTCTGTACAGCGCTTTGTGACCCTCGGGTGAAAAGCGCTCTATAAATACAATAATTATTATCTCTCCCGGTCTCCCTTGACTAATCAAACTGTGCCCTGTCCTGAATTCAATTTCCTCTACCACGTGCACAAGAAGCGAGACGGGATTCCAGACAAGACATAATTAGTGTTTCTCTCGTTCAACTTCCGTTTGCAATTTAACTCGATATCTTAGGTCAGAGTGACCGGTATTGTTTCTTCCCACCTGCGCTGTCTCACGGTGTATCAACGCACCATCAATTACAGTGTCTGGGTGTTTATCCATTCTACGGTCACATTTCGAAATTCAATTTTGTTTCGCCGAGAAGGACTCTGGCCCACAGCAACCCTCTATAGCAGACCTGGGCATTGTACGGCCCCCGGGCCGCATACGGCCCTTTGGTTGACTCTGACCGGACCGTGTAGGGTTAATTGGAAATTACAAAATAAACACATTTTCGCATTTGTGCCTCATGCATGGACTAAAACTGCATTGCTTTTATTTTGAAGTTGTTTTTTAT
>JAZEWT010000011.1:22293408-22307289 GCA_036362905.1 Mordacia mordax
CAGGGTATGTACAGTGGCATTTGGCGGAATAATATAAAGCGAACATGTTTTACCAACTTATGAATGGGAAAGTTAATAAATGCTTTGATCGACAGTTCTATACGGGGAGAATAACTTTACAGATTTATGTTTTGTAATGTGTATTTTTTCTTTTTACTTTAAGTGTGTAGTGATTAAAACACTGGTAAAATAAAATATGCTGCACTAAAAAAGGAATTTACATTTTATACCAATTGGATAAATAATCAATTGTACATCGCTACTACCAGCAGAGGCCATATGGATCAGGATTACTATAGATTTTGACGAAGGATATAGAACAAACGTTGACATGCATAACGAAGTGTTGGGATGTGCAAGCGTTGAATGCCACTAATGGGAGGAAGGAGGAGCAACTCGTGGATGAGGGAACACAGGCGAGTTAGAAACATCATACTGACTGTTAAGAAAAGTGGGCTTGTGCGGGACACGTCTCTGGAAGGGATTACGGTTTGCGCGCCCAGTGTGTTATAATTTCCTAGACAAGTAAGTTTGACATCAGGGTTTCTATATATCTCTGGGTGACATATCTCATCTCATCTCATTATCTGAAACCGCTTAATCCTATATAGGGTCACGGTGAAGCCGGAGCCTATCCCGGAAACATAGGGCGTAAGGCAGGAATACACCCGACGACGGGACGCCGGTCTATCGCCGGGCATTGCGGGACAATTTTAGTCTGCGAGCCAATCAACCTATCCAGGAGCATGCTTTTGGACTGTGGGAGGAAACCGGAGTACCCGGCGAAAACCCATGCGGACACGGGGAGAGCATGCAAACTCCACACAGAAAGGCACCGGAGCCGAGAGACTCGAACCCGGGACCTTCTTGCTGTGAGGCGTCAGCGCTAACCACTGCGCCACCGCGCCGCCCGGTGACATATCCATAGTATATATAACATAACAGAAACGTACGATGATGCCTCCAGTGTGGGGGAGGCGAAACATCGCTAAAGAGCGAGAAGGAGCTTCATACGGCTCTCCAGAAAGAAAAGCTATGGAGAGAAAGTCTCAAAACATCGAGGCGTGAAAACCTACATCAGCACAACGTGACAATAATAATTAGTTCTTTGTAACTACACTGATGGATAAAGGCTTCCCCATGCTACTGTAGTTGTTTAACCATGCAGTGGTACGTCAGACTAGTCAGTGCCAGTTTGTGCTAGAGTTCCCCAGATACCATGGCTGGGAATTAAACTTAGATCCTCAGTTTCATTGGCTAGTCTTTGTACAATCACTGCCCCGCCACCGAAGCATTCATGGTGACTACATGATGTAAACGCGGTATTTAATTGTTACTTAAACGTCGACTAGCAAATTATGAGCGTGTTAAAGGTAAAGACTGGAGAGTTTAAAATTATCCCAGTAAAAATGTCTAAAGATACTATTTTTGGACGCAGTGGATTTGCATCATTGGACGGCAATGTATTTCCGGCCACCGATATTGAATTGCTGTACATAGCCACTTAGTACCATGGTGTTGGCACCGCGGCCAGTGCTGACAACCACATTATACGCTACAGTAAGAGAAGCAAATGTGGCACAGCCGACGTGTGTCTTCATCTGTCCGAAATCGAGCACAGACAGGGCGATGTTGAGCACTCACGAGCGTCATTTTGCCGTGTTCCACTGTCTATGGTAATTTAATGAAGCCACGTTTCTCATTTTCAAAGGGGTTGTTGGCTCTAAGGTGCAGAGATGGTTGGGCGCGATTTGCAATGTTTGCATGGCCCGGAGCCATTCTTTCCCGTCAACTTTAATCGGACACCAGCTCCGCTCCCTTACGGATATGCATTTCCAGAGTGGGTTGGGGAGGAGTGCTGGTGGGGGGGGGGGTTTAGAGGTGGATCTGCTCTGGAGACTGTTCCCCACCACACACGTGTGTACCTGTGCATGCGCGCAATCAATGTAAGGTAAGCGCACTTGATGTGCTTACACGCTATTCGAAATGTCTTAAGTCACGCGCGACCAATCGTGACAATCTTATTGGAAGGGCATGCGTCCTCTCTAGCGCTCAGTCCATCGCACACGTGCTCCGCGCAGATAAGCAAGCCACCAGATTGACCGGGGTGCCCTGTCTGCCATGCGTGCCCTGCCACGTGCAGGGCACGCATAGCTAGCAAACACCTGCTGGCGTGTCCACAACGGCAGGCGGACGAACGAGTCGCTTTGCCATTGTAACATTTATTTAGGATCGCAAAGTGGCCTCTCTACGGGCGATCTTGTTGCAAGCGTTAAACCCGTCCTGCTGGCGTCACGATAACGGAGAACAAGTGCGGAAGAGCGCTTGAGAAGATTGATGTTGGTGCAGAGGTGGCAATTCAAAGCCGACAGTGTCAACGTTTCAACATAGTAATGGATAACTGGGAAATGACGCTGAAATAAGATGTAAATTAGACTTAATAAGCTTTGGCGTTTTGCAGGTAAAATGTGCGCTTATGAAGGATTCAAACCCGGCACCCTCAGTAGACAGACATATATATACATACAAACACTTCCCGCATTATATATATTGCTGAAGTGCAAAGACAACGATCATCCCCCATTAAGCATTTACACTGTTGGGCCAAGTTCCATTGGTAAGCACCTTATGAAGACCGGAATGGTACACATGGGGGTGGGGGTGGTTAACACTATCAGCGGCTCCCTTTGTCGACCCAGTGCTGATGTTCATACACTGCATCAGATATCGTTTCATGCTGAGTCAATCTAAGAGAGACTTGGATTCGGTTCAAATATTCGATACTATTTTGGTCGTGGGTGGATATTGAAGTCGAGCGTAACGCACTAACCACTGCAACGCTACTCCCCAGACGTGCACACGCCTCGAACAACCACTTTCTCGTGTCGTCGTCTTTCAGAGTGGAGCAGCGACACTCATTTATGATCACTGTGATTTGCAGCTCTTTAATAAATCGCTGCCCTAGGTGTATAACCTAACATGAGGTAATATGACCATACTTCACTTTGCTGGTTAGTGTGGGTTGGTGAGGGGGGACTATTAGATATACAATACTAGCGCTGATTTGCTGAATGGAGTGGTGGCAGTGAGTGATTCGAACCCTCCACGCGACTTATGTTCAATTCCCGGCGCTGGCCAACTTCATTATCCTAACTGGCACTGGAAAAACTTTTCACCAACCTGCGTGGTGAAGTATGGTTAAACAATCCCTTGCGTGGTGAGGCCTTAATTCAGTTTTGGATTAGATAGATAGATACACTTCATTGCCATCCGATCCGTATATAATTGTAGTTTATAGAGGAACTAAATTACGTTTCTCCTGGTCACCGGTGCAAAAACAAAACAAGGTTGAATTCACATTCAACAGGGCAGGGTAAAACACACGCAGACCACATAGACTACATATAGTAGAGTGAATGTGGCCAGTGCACGTGTGCATAAATGTGTTTGGGGGTGGAGCGTCTGTGTGCTGCTCGTTATGATGATGGGGGGTGAGGTTGAGTGGTATTGAGGAACCTGATGGCTTGGGGGAAGAAATTGTTACAGAGTATGTAGATTTGGCCAAGATGCTGCGGTAACTTTTGCTAGGTGGCAGGTGGGTATCAGAGTTCATAGGAGGGGTGGGAATGGTCCTTTACAATGTTGGAGGCCTTGTGTTTGCAGCGTTGGAAGTAGATGTCCTGGATGGAGGGGAGAGGGGTCCCAATGATGTCTGCTGTCTTCACTGTCCGCTGCAGGGACTTACGGTTAGAGGCATTGCAATTCCCATAGGAGACTGATGCAGCTGGTCAGGACACTCTCAATGGTTCCCCTGCAGAATGTGGAGAGGATGGGTGGAGGAAGGCTGGCTCTCCTCAGTCGTTGGAGGAAGTGGAGACGTTCTTGTCCTTTCTCGGCTAGGGATGTGGTATTGATTGACCAACTGAGGTCATCTGCAATATGCACACCAAGAAACTTGGTGCTTCTAACTCTCTCCACTATACAGCCGCTTATGAACAGCAGTGAGTGGGCAGCGTGGGCCTTCCTGAAGTCTATGGTCATCTCTTTCTTTTCGTCAAAGTTAAGAGACAGGGTGTTGTCTTTGCACCATACTGTCAGCCGTTCCACCTCTCCTCTGTATGCAGTTTCATCGTTGTTACTGATGAGGCCACCACTGTCGTGTCATCCGCAAACTCAATTATGCGGTTAGAGTTGTAATTGGTGGAGCAGTGGTGCGTCAGCAGTGTGAACAGAAGTGGGCTGAGCACAGCCTTAGGGAGTGTCGGTGCTCAGTGTGGTGGTACTTGAGGTGTTGTTGCCGATCTGGACCGTCTGAGGTCTCTCAGTCAGAAAGTTCAAGATCTTGTTAGAGAGGGAGGTGCTCAGGCCCAGCAGGCTCAACTTCTGTACCAGATTCAGGGGGATGATCGTTTTGAATGCTGAACTCAAGTCAATAAACAGCATGCTTACATAGGTGTTCCTATTTTCCTCCAGATGGGACTGGGCCAAATGAAGGGCAGAGGAAATAACGTCTTCCGTGGACGATATGCGAACTGGGGCGGGTCTAGTGAGGTGGGGAGAGTGGTTTTGATGTGGTCCATGACCAGCCTCTCGAAGCACTCCATGATGATTGGTGTGAGCCCCATAGGGTGATAGTCATTTAGGCAGCACACTGTTGACTTCTTCGGCACTGGAATGATGGTGGTCGCCTTGAAACATGCTGGGACGACCACCTGGCTAAAAGAGATGTTAAAGATGTCAGTGAGAACAGCTGCTAGCTGGTGTGCACATTCCCTGAGCACCAGGTATGTTTTCGGGTGTAGCAGCCTTGCGTGGGACCACTCTGGATAGGGTACGCCTGACGTCAGTTGTGGACAGGCAGAGGACCTGGTCACCAGGACGGGGGAGTAGTTTTCTTAGCAGCATGTCGTGCATTGCTTCACACTGTGCCTTGAAGTCAATCAGCGCATCCGGGATGGAGGTATCGATGTCGCAGTCCACATTAACGGATGTGGACTGTAAAACAAATGTATGTGGTGTACCATGTGGGTACAAACATACAACAGAATGCCGGAACTACTCTTTCGTTGTTGCGCGTAGTCTTCAAAACGTTCTGTGATTTGATTTTAGGAGTTTCAAGGAGTGACCGGCCACAAAAGCATGGGCCACCAAGTGTAATTCGCATCACAACAAAGAGTAGGAGAATAGAGTTCAGAGCGTAGGTTGCTGTCTTCTGCACATAATCTGAGTATTTTCTCTGCTTATAGGAGCGCTTTTGTTGAGGATACGTGCTTCGTAAGCAGTAGACGCTGCCTGCTACTTCTGAGACGGCAGTCTGTATTAAAACTAATGTAAATAATGTGTTTGTTTTAGTGTTTTTTATCGCTGTTATTAGATACATGTTTAAAGAGCTACTTACGTGAGGAGGGAGGTAACCAGCACCATGCCGGATGGGTCCCTTCACATGTATTCCTCTGTTTAATAGCGGTGCAGCGGTAACATCCGCGCCTCACAGAAAGAAACTCTGCCCGAGGCAGTTCGATGCCTGCCTCGTGCGCATTTCTGTGTAGTGCCTGTGTGTTCTCCCCCTGTTCTGCGTGGATTTGCTCTGCGTTCTTGTTTTAGCACAACTAAAACAACACTCATTTATTGGCCGATACCATCATAATACACAGGGACACGGTGCCTGGCGAGTTGGCGCCGACTGTCAGCGTGGCTGCCTCCTCCTCACCTCTGTTGTCTGCAGCGCTTTGGGCCCCTGGGTGCACTGTGTTGCTGCATAAATGCAATAAATGATTAATATATAGGTTGTTAAAAGATATGGTCATTGCTCAGCTTGTAAGATCATCACATACACATTCGGATTTAACGGATTTTCCCCTCTTCGTCCGTTAAATCGAAAATGTACTGTATTGATTCTGAGTGATGTTTCACTTGGCAAACACACAATGCTTATTCCGATAAAGTGCTTTGTTTATCTAGCTCAAAGCATCTAACTCAAGTTAACAGAGGGGGCTATCCACCTGCCATTGTAGTGGGAACACGGGAGCATATACGTGTACCCAAAATACACGCATACTCAGAAATGATTAATTTTGCCCGTATGACAGCGTAGTTATCAGTATAATTATTTAAACTCGGTGCAATCTTTTGATGGCTGCGTATGCCATCTAAAACGTGTAATTGGTTTTCTAATGGCAACTGTCAAAAAAAATAGACACAGAATATACAAAGGGATTCAATTCCTTGGAGATTAAAATGTTTAGCTTTTTTACAAGTGGAAAGTGTTCTCATTTTAAAGACACGTGTGAGTACCGTGCATTCATAACCCCACATTCAGAAACAATAACACTACAGTGCAGCAGAGTCACCTTTCTTGAACGAGACACCTAAGCCGAGATTAAGCCTCGAGTCTATAATCACATGGGCAATACGGTTATCATTTAGCTTTGTGGTGTCGAGATGTAGAATATTTCAGTATAGATTTTCCGGCCGCATGCTCAATATTTTCGTGGTGCTTATCTGCGCTAGCGGTTTGAAGCCAGTGGTGGAAACTCCACATTACTATGGTGGGGACTGGTGCATTTATATATTGCTCAACCACTGTGAACTCGTGACAATTTGCGGTGCAGAATTGCTATAAAGAACTGTTCTTTCGAGACAGTCGTGTCGAGCGCTCCTCCTCTCTCCTTCGTGACGTTTCGCCTCCAACGTTCGAGGCATCGTCAGGTTTCTGAATAATTTCTCGAAAAACATTGCAGAAGAGAGGTGAAGAACGCTCGACACGGCTATCTCGAAAGAACGGTTGACAGTAATTCTCATACATCGAGCTGTTAAAACCTACATCGATACAACGTGGGGTGCAATCAAAATAAAATACCGCATGTGGTAGTCGGGCCAGCACAATAATTAAAATTAAATTAAATTTATAGAGCGCTTTTCACCCGAGGGTCACAAAGCGCATTACATAGCACAGACAAACGCTATATTTACCATAATAATAATTGCATTTCTAGAGTACAGTGCTACTCAAGGCAACATTGTATGCTGTAAGCTGAGACTAATCGACAGAGGAAGCGCGCATTTAGTTCACGGAGTCCAGATACACATGCTCAGCGGTTCCTTCGTAAACTTTCTTGACTATTGTTTTTCGTGACGTGCATTTGTATTACGTTTTAGGGATAGTCATTTGGCTACGACACTGCTGCTCAGTAACCCTCACTCACGAGGAGTGTAATGGGATTTATAATTTGCACAAGTGGATGGGACAGCAGGCTTAATGTCCCCCATGGTGGAGCTGCGCTCTGTGAGACACACTGCCCACCACACGGCACCAAGGCTGAGATGAAGTTTCAAACTGGCAAGCTCCTGATTGCGGCATAGAGAAGTGACTTGCGGGTCTCCCTGACCGTCCAGGGATAAAACGATGAGCCACCCATTTTTGAGCCTTAATTTCCCTGTGTGTGATTCTACAACATGTTGCGGTATTTTTGCCAGCGTGCAGCAGGGGCCAATGTTGAAGGAGCTATCGTCATTTTAACATAATTTTCCGACGCACGCCGCGCTGCGGCGTTAATAAAAAAACATTTGGTGCCATGCGACATGCGTGAAATGCAACACGACGTGCGTGACGCCGTGTTTACCGCGGGACTGCAACACAAGCCGTCTGCACGCGTGTCTATTTCATGACTTGCAGATTCTCAACACTTATATTAAAGATATCGAATTAGGATTAATGGCGATTGCGTAGAGAAGTTGCGAGTTAGAAACCCCCACAATACAAATTTTCCGGCGTGGTCCGCACAGCGGTCCTGATTTAGTTAGCCCCTCTCCATCATTACTCTTGGCTTGGTGAGTGAGCTGAGATTTTTAAGCGGCGTTCTTGGCAGGCTCCGGCCATTAACATAATTGACCACAAGATCGGTGCCCAGCAACGCGCGGGCACTCTTGAGGTGGGCCCTTGAATAACACAAACGGGCCCTCGGTGCACACACACACAGAGACCGTACCAATCTGCTGATGTCCGTGTGAAACCATGCCACCTGCTCGCGATTCCACGTTACGCTTGCCAGCTGACATGGGTGGGCTTAAAGGCGTCTAGTTTTGCATAATAGCAGTGGAGAAACAAAAATATTATTTCCCTCTCTTTATGGATTGTTGACGGATTCCCGCTGGGACGGAGTGTTGTGTATATTCAAAAAAGGAGTATTGTGTGTGCGTGGGTGTGCGCGAGGTAGTTCGCGCGTGGGTGTGTGCACGGGTGTGCGCGCGTAGGTGTGCGCGCGTGGGTATGTCCGCGTGGGTGTGCGCGTGGGTGTGCGCGCGTGGGTGTGTGCGCGTGGGTGTGTGCGCGTGGGTGTGCGCGCATGCTTGTGCCATTCACGACATGTCCCCAGGTTTAGCATGACAGCTCGTGGTGTCATTGCCTTCATTTGAAACGGGGGTAATTGTTTAAAATACGTCTTCATGGGATAGCTACTTTGTTTTCGGAAATCATATACTATAGCTCTGATGCTATATCAACCAATATGTTTTGAAATGCGAAATTCATTGGCCTAAAGCCATTTTCTCATTACCATGTCACTAGCCACTTGCCAAATCCACTTACTTTATTATAGTGTATTATTAGCATGCCTCGATATGTTTTAAACCAAAATGTTCTGCTAAAATACTCGAATGCAGAACACAATACACGTTGTAACGGTTAACATTACATGGCAATTAATTCTATTGGAGCTGCATTTTAATCGCGTATTTTCTTACTTTACGCTTGCGGCACCACCTTCTTTATTTACTCTCATGCCATGATGCAAGCGTGACAGCAGGCAACGTACATTCATCAGCGAGCACCTGCCACCATCACTCATCAGCTCAGTGGAGAGGCTAAAATTAGTGGAATGCTTCGCTCGCAAGCAGAGGGAGTCCACCCCGTTGCAACGTTGCAAAAGAGAGGACATTTGGAAAATGCTAAACTTGCAAAGCTGTGCGTGTAGAAGGGCATCGCTGCATTTTATATCTGCTGCTTACAGCAGAACCACATATATAGCGAGATAGGGTTCGCAATGTTGAACATGTATATGGTAAGCATTCAACTTGAGTTTTAATCGGTGATACTAACATGGCCAACCGTGGGAACGGGCAGGAGTGACCAACGTACAAGGAGAGGTTTGGTGAAATCGAAAGAGGTGAGCTCGCCCCCGGGAGCTTGATTTGTCCTGCTGTGTAGGGAAGAGGTACGGCTTCACCATGTGAGAATCAACAAATGATAGGAAGCAGGTGCATTAACCAGTGAACCGATTTCACAACTCGTATCGTTGTCAAAATTGTATGCTCCGTAACTATGTACTGTCCAATCGCATGACTAAACCATTGATAAACTTCAACATTTATCGTCTATATTTTACACTGCCATCGTGCCATTACCCAACAATCCACATGCCCATACGCATGCATGTGTGACTCTGTGTGTGCCGGAATCTTTGTACACCTATCAGCAGTCCTCATGCGTCTATGTTTCTGAGCGTACGTTTACACGACCTGGTGGGGTTTTGGTCCAGAACTGTGGCGTCTGCAGTCACGCTACCCTCACACCCTCTTGCTGGTAGTGTAAGATGGCTGTGGCCAACCTGGCGATCGCCACTCGCAGCGTTGCCCGCTGGTGTTTCATCTCATCATATGGGTCACTGCGCTGCTGCTGCCACGTCCGAAAGCGTAACGTTTCTCCGTTGCCACTCGCTCCCCCTCATTCATGTCTCCTCATGCAGAGTCCCATGGCTCTCCTCGCTCCCTGTCTCCAGCAGCCTCCAATTCTTCTCTTGGTCACTATTACCACAGTTGCCTTGATTTCTCGCTGATATAGCCCCCGCTCTTTCGCATGGCGCTGCTGCAGTCATGCTTGAGGTTGTTGCTGTGGGTGTTTTTTTCTCTTCCCATCTCGCGCCGCTCACCTAGGTCAAGCTCTGTCTCCTGCTGGCTTGCGCTGCCGCTAAGCAGCTGCTGTCACTCTCACCGTCGATCTCAACATGCCGCTTCTCATTTCTGATTTCCTTTAAGTAGGTGGTAAACTTTCTGCTGCTCACCCCACTGTATTGCTGAGCCACGCATTTTCTCATATAGCTTTGCCAAACAATCTCCTCACAGCCATTTTCCATTGTCTTCTACCACGCACTCTGTTGAGCTCAGACTTTTACTGTTTTGCCGTTATTGTGGCATCTCCTTGAGGTCTCCCTGGCGTTTGCTCCAATCTTCTCCCAGTGTCTCTCCCCTCCAGTGTCTCTCTGGGTTTCCGTCCCGGTGTCTCCTCTCCATGTGCCCGTTAATATTCGTCCTGGACAACGGTTCTAGTTTCAACTAGTTTGGTCCGGATTTTCTCAGCCCTCAGATTGTCAACACATGATCTAATCTCACGTTCCTTCACTAGCTTCAACTAGCGCACCTCAACCTCTCTCAACAACAACTTGATGATCTCGCTCTACGTGAGTTGGCAATTATAAAATTTCCACCCTCCATAAAGTGGCGTTTGCGCAGGCAGCTATGTTTGCACTATTATTATGTGGCCGTCACTTGCCACGCATGCACTTCGCTCTCCGACAATCTCAATTATACCACTCGAGTAGCACCCTGCTTGGGGTCGCCATTTGTTTTTATGCACAATCCTATGCCTTTTATCTTTGTGTGCATGTGGATATACGTGCAGCCACTCAGTCCATGTATACATTTGTTCAGTGCTTTAGATTTAATGTAAATGTGGTGTGTGTGTCGTCCAGTCCATTTAGGGTGTGCATATGTTTGTGTATGTAAAAATGTGTGCGTGTCAAAACAAAATTGCCTCAATCCGTGACAGATGCCTACTTTATGCCTTCGTGCATGCACTGCTGTGTTCTATCTGCTTGTGCAAGTATATAGCACGGGTGCCGCCGTGGTGTAATGGTTCACATAGCACGCTTACGATCCAGAGGAGGTGGATTCTGCTCGATTTCCTGGTGTGACAGTTGAAATAACGAGGTGGGTTTCTTACATCCCTTTGGCTCTATTCAACCATCAGTGTAACTGAGTTGACCACAGTTATTAGGCAAGTCGGTCGTGTGGGGTTGGATAAAGTCTAGGTAAGAATTACTTTGAAGAACTCATCTTTTGGGATAGCTTTGTCGAGCGTTCTTCGTTAGCAACGTTTCATCTCCCACTCTGAAGACATCATCAAATCTTTGACTTAGGAGGCGAAATTTTCTCAAGGATAGAGAAAGAACGCTGGACACGGCTATTTCCAAAGAGCAGCTCGACACAAGAATCATCACATATCGAGCTGTGCAAACCAACATTAACACAATGTGGCTACTTCCACCTAATCAAAGAAACATGCAAGTGTGAAGAGTAGGGCAATATATCCTCTATAGTCTATAGAGTCTATCCTAAAGCTTTTAGGGTCCCTAGAGCGCCCTCTAGAAGAAATCCTTCTGCCAGCAGTGGCATGAGCGAGCAATTCCAGGGTTGTATCTTTATCTTTATATTCGTTGGCGTCTTTTAAAGCATGTAAACGCACACACAGAGCCACTCTAATGAATAAGTATCGAAATACACAGACAACACCAGACATGTCATTGTTTAAAATGTACTGCACTCGTTACGACCACGTACCACATCTCAACAAAGACTTCAGAGCGTATGGGCTAGCTTGTAAAACTTTAGATAAGATATTAGAAGGAATTTATTTCCCACTAGATATTTTCGGGAACGGTACTATTGTTGAGTGTGAATACCAGCGTAAGGCACTAACACTAGAGCATAAGGTACACATAACCGTAATAATCTTATATTATTATTATTATACAGTATCCAATAGTCGCATCATGCTATGAACAGGTGTCGGCTACTCTGATGTTGTTATTGTTGTTGACATGCCGTTCTATTCACAGCTCTATGCAGCGCTTTGTAACCCTGGGGTTAAAAGCACTCTAGAGGTGCAATTATTATTAATGTAAACCGAATTAAATGCATGAATTCACTTGTTGTTAGCGCGCTTTTCTTTCACAATATTTCCCGGAGCAATGTTCCTGCACGTTTCCGGATGATGTGAAACACTGGGTTGTGGGTACAGTAAGTCATGAGGGTGACGCATTGAATGCTGGTTTTGTTATGCAGTGACGTGCCAGGCAGAGAGCTGCCACAACGAGTAGCCGTGAGTTGGACGTGCGTTACAACGTCTGGAGGGTGGAAGAGACGTGTAAGTAGTGGAATATCCTGTCTTGTTTGGATAACCTAGATCCGAGGGCTTAAGATCCGTAGCAAAATTACATCTTGTGCTTGAAATGCTCGGAAGCACCATGTACTCAGCATCGCATATGCAAAGAAAGGCAAATGTCTCTATTACGTAGACTAGACACAACTGGAACGAGCACTGTTTTTATGCAAAACACAATGGAACCCACAACGGCACACGGCACGCTTTTTATTCCAATTGCGGGTATTCACCTGAAATCGCTAGCAATGGGCCAATTTCTTACATAGTCTTTGCTTATAAATATCGGGCAGTCCATCAGCATTGGTTCGAGAAAGCCAGACTCTGCTGGTGAGGGAGTGAATGTTAAAACCAGTGTGGTATGGACCCAATGCTGCTGATAAGACACACTCTCAAAAAGATTCACAGGAAATGGGTTTGTGTAGAATCACCAATGTCAACTGGTGGGTCGCTCAACCATTAGTAAGTTGTGAGCGTAATCTAGTGGTCCGTTTAGAAATTACCCAAGTGGGTCAAGTGGGCCTTGAGGTGCCATGTTGAGAACCCCTAGTGTAGAAAGCACCTTTATTTTTCACGTGCAGAGACACGTTTGTCATGGCTGGTGAAGTGTTGATGATGCCTCCAGTGTGGGAGACGCAACGTCACGAAGGAGAGAAATAATTCTCGACACGCCTATCCCGAAAGAACAGCTATGGAGAGCAATCTTCGTACGTCGAGTTGTGACACCCTACAGGAAAACAGTGGCAATGGCTAAGTGGTATTTTAGGCTAAGTTGACATAGGCCAGGCTCAAGTCTTGTTTGGAAAGCATTTGCTCCTGTTGTTGTGTTTAAAAGAAAGTTTATTCCAATAATCTAAAAAAACCCCTTATTTAAGAAATGCATGCCACTGTTGTGGTTATCAGTGAGCTGCGAAAAAAGATAAGGGCCCATATCTGACAGAAACATCAATGATCACCGATGCACACGTTAAATGTTTGGCACTGCTGTTAAAAACGACATACTTGAAAGTGCTTTGAAAAATAAAGCTTTTTTTTGCTTTTCTGCCAAAAAAAATTTCAGGTAAAAATATAATTGAGTTTAATAACTTTAAGCATTTCCCAAGATTACATATTGGCATTGTGAAAGTGCACATCGTGTATGGATAAGTAAAGTATTTTAATGTGCAATGTATCGTAATTTGAATTGCATCGATTCCCTTTCAGTAGGAAATAACGAGAGGAAGCACTAAATGGATTTAGGATATTAAATGTTTAAACGCATTTTGTTACGCAGGTGTTAGTAGCAGCGTTGTGGTGGTTCTAATATATTCTAGCGAGTTCACACACATTATTGCTTTGAAGTTAGATATGGCACCTTGTATCCAACAGATAGGGTGCTTGCCTACAGGCATCTAGAGTTCATCAGTGTTGCTTCAAGCAGACCTCACTGTCGATGAGGCAACTGATATCGACACCCGCCTAGGGTTTTCTCGTGTCGAATCAACACTGCCGGAATTCTGCACTCCCTGGAGGACGTGTGGCTGTCTGACGAGATGTGTGATTGTGTTTAACGTTGAGGGACAGATATTTGATGGAGGCATAATGTTGGCTTATTTATTTTTCTGTATTCTCCACAGCGACGCTAATCGTCATTTCGTGTTTTGTTCAAATGAGGAAGACACGAAGAC
>JAZEWT010000011.1:22330005-22347085 GCA_036362905.1 Mordacia mordax
TAAAGACGGAGCGTGGTGAGTGGTTGGTCAGTCAGTCATCATCAAGCAGGGAGTCGGACGGAGTTCGGGGAGTGCTACGCATGGTCTGCGGAGAATAAAGAATTCTACGTTAGAACTTCTACTGGAGATATGAGTGACTCGGAGACCCGCGAGGTTGTAGGAGCGTGGGGGGAAATCGGAGGGAGGCCTTCGGCGAGCTCTGAGCCCAGAGGTGAGGATGCAGGCGGGATCTCTACCGACTCCCCAGTGACCATCGCGGCTGCACCTTGCTTGCCGCGGAGGCGAGAGCCTCGACCCAGGAGCCGGACTCTGAGCATGCCGCGGCTAGTGAGGGAGAAGCGTGAGGCGCCTAGCCCAGGGACACGACAGGCGCGCCACACCTTTCAGTGGAGGGCCAACTGTCACTGTGATTTGAGAGTATGCGGAAAATATATTGCGATGTATTGCTGTCGTAGATTCCTCTATTGGCCACGCATACTGTTACACATAATGGCACAAAGCAATATTTGACATACAGGTGTGAAAATATGAGTGTCTACGTATGCACGTGTACACATGCAGATTGTGCAAATGCAGAGAGTAATTTAAGTGTCGATAATTTCCACCAATGAGACAAGCCCATCACACTGGTGTCTGTAATTCATTTGGATTTCAACAGTTTTAAGGAACTCCTTCACTTGGAGTAATTAGAGTGGGATATAATTTATTAATAACGTTCATACATATTGCATATTCTGACTTGACTAAGCATTGAGCTAATGGAGGTAGACGTTTTGAAGCAGGGTTTACCCAAGCAAAAGCAACATTAATTACATTATTAGCGAGACGTTCTGATACATTGCGCTGCTGCAATTACAATATCTTATCACGTTTGTAACGTGGGTGAGCACGCTCGTGCCACATTCACGTTACGGAGAACGTTCGAGAATAAAAGGCAATGAATACGTGGAGGAAAAAAATCTATAATATTAATTAATTACGTATATTAGCTCCGATTGAATTTGGTAGTATTTAATACCCAAAGGATGTTACGATGCATCCCTCATTGTGTTCTTTTTTAATTACCGTAAGCATTGGCTGACATTATGCAGGATCAATTATTATTTGTCCAACAGAGCACTCATAGTTATCTTTAGGAGGCAAGAGGTTGGGAAGAGCAATACCTGGAGGAATATACAAAAATTGGGAGGAAATTATTTGAGGCACATACCATTCTTAGTGCGCTTCCATCATAATTTTGACTTCCACATCTCGAGCCATACCTCGCGGTGCTTACACACCCGCTTTAATGCTCAAACAAGCAAGCGACACACAAAACATGAAGAAACATTACCATTCAGCATGAATAGCCGAGGCGAGCTAAGCCACATGTTTTTTTTCTTTCTTTAAAGGTACCTCTAGGATCACACGGCCCAGTACTTGAAACGACGGTACCACGCTGGTGTTGGTTGTTCAAGGCTTACACGCATGGAAAAAACGGGAAGCCCATAATATACAACAGCATAGGAGTTCAACTCTTGTTCCACCTGCTTTTATGGTTTAGCCATAATGGCGTGGTAACTCAATCCTCGAGCCACGAAGGCCTTACACATCCTCGCTGTGGCGAATGTCCGATATCGAGCTGCGTTTTAACATCAGAATACCCAACAGACTGCAATATGTTGCACAGCACGCTCAACATCACTCAGAAGGCCTGAAGATTTCCCTAATATGGGAAATGAAATGTGGCGAAAGAGATAGAGAGGGAGTGCTCGACACAGCTCTATCGAAAAAGCAGCTTTGGAAAGCAATTATCATACATCAAACCGTGAAAACTTATATTAATATAGTTTCCAAAATAGTTAACCTTTTGTGTTGGCATGGACAGTGTACATTGTTGAGTAGCAGACAGCGCTAATAAGACAAGGACAAGAAAACCATACCTTGCCACGATGCTGCAATCACTCTTAGGAAAAGCAAATAGGCCCTGGCATGAGACATTATCACGATAGAAGGGAACAGATAAATGCCAGACCCTAACCACCGTGGTCACGATGGCCACAAGGCTGGAAAGCATCTGAGGGGGCAGACACTACATAACAACCAGAGTACACTAAGAAGAGGTTGCACGTTAATGCGATTTGAGACCAGAAGGCCAGACTAACCGTGTTAGTTGTATTCCGTTTCCATGTGCCATGGAACTCGAGTATATTCTGCACTTGCCTCCTCCATATACCACCTCAATACTCTCATACAATTCGAGCTGGCTCCCAACTCAGATGGCAAACGAAAGAGCGAAATCATCTGACATGAGCCTGTATTTTATACCATCTACTCCCAGTTTAATGTGCCCCAAAATGAGAGATAAGTTCATCACTTTCAAGCAGAGTCCAAAGGACAACATCTTTTGAGAGCATGCTCCCTCTCCATCTCTATAAGCAGGAAAAATCCAAGCATTCCTGATTTGGGATGTGTAGGGTTTTATCCATGCTATCTATTCAGATTGACAAATATCATCAGCGTGCTGAATCCATTAAGGTTCATTTGGAAATGGTCCAAACGGTCAGTACATACACACTTATCCACATGTTTACACGCATTAAATGTTTTTTTCTCATGTATGCATGAATAATGGCGCGCATGAGAGAAGTTCTTTTGTGAATTATAGGATGGGACCATCTGCCGGTTTTATCTGCGTACAGCGCCACCCACCATATGAATGTGGATTAGAAGCGTCCCATTCCAAAGAGTAATCCGATTACGTGTGCCTCGTATTATCAACAGAAGTTGTAGGGTTCGCACAAAATTCCCAATGCTACAATTAAAGTCAAATTTTCCGCTTCTGCGTTGTGGTCACCTTCCTGTTATCCGCAAAGCTTTCATGAACAACTGACGTTAATCAGTAATTTCATTCTATTTTCTGCAACAACTCCCCTCCTCCGCCTCATAAATGAGGTCAATTCACCGATAACTCGGCAGATAATACATCTAGCATATAATAAAGTCTGCGACGTTGCATGCGTGCTGTGGGATATATCATATAGCTCCCAAGCAACTATTCGTTGTTTTTGCTAACAAAACACAAGAGTTGGTGTTATTCTCAAGGCACTACGGTAGTTACGGTGTCTTGGAATGACCATGCAGTTGCTGCGTCAGTGGAAACCCGTTAAAATAAGAATCTGAATCATCACCAGCACCCACATTCACCATCTACAATGTTGCATCGGTCGATTTTATTGATAACGTGAAAGAAATCTCAATAAGTGTCGTGTATTTGGCCAGAGATGTGTGGCATGTTTTTAAGACAAAGCTTCATTTGAACGTTTGTTTTGTCCATGAGTCAACACTCAGGCTTGACAGGCTGCATTAAACATCAAGCTGCTCTAACGAGACGAACCCAGGCAAGAAGCTTTAAACAAAAATTATGCACCTCCATGGATTTTCAGCTTGCGACATCGTGTGCTATGCACCGCTATAATTGCTGCACTGTTTTCACACTAAAAGAAACACATTTTGTGTTTTAATAACATTGCTGACTCTGGAGTTCGTAAGCACAAAACACGGTGTGTCAAAATATCTTCATAATAAGGACGTGATATTATTAGTTCTTATTAATGTCAAGCTAGTGATACAGTATTTTGGAATTATTGGCATATGCTGCCTGGTAATTGCAGTAATTCGATGAATTACGATCACCTGTGCTATTCTGACATTTTTGCTTGCCTTTGTTTACCCTTGCTTGCTCTCGTTGATGCAATTTCGTACAACACTTGCGGGGTACATGAGGAATCAATATTGAAATAAAACTAACACTGAGCCATGCCAAGTATGACAGGCTCTTACCACCGTATATTGTGGAAATGTACGTTAAAGCCCATCACTGTGAGATGAGACACAATACCTATAACGGAGATTGGTGTATACGTTTCTTCCTTCAGTCCCAGCCATCGATACCGGCATCATCATTGTGAGCTACAATATGAGCTAACCCAGGAATGTGAAATATCTAGTATTTATCATTGTTGAAATGTTAATTAGGCCACGAAGCAACAGTGTTCCAGAAGAAAGTAGGCAGAGACAATAACAAAATATATATTGCGTATGATATAGAGTAATATACTCTGCCTCCAGTATCTGATGATACAGCGATCTCAGTGTTAGCATCGCACTTCGAGATCCGGTCACATTTACATGGCTCTATAAATACACGTTTTTATTGTCAATGTAGTATCGTTTTTACGACAGGGTTGGAAAAAAAAGCAAGCGGCACAGCTCTAAAAAAAAGAGAGTCAGCAGAAAAATGTGTCTGCTTAAAGGTGTGTTTCATGTTAATGACGTGCAGCTGCAAAGGTAATGATTAAATTTAGAGAAAGAATGCCTCAGAGCAAATAATGCATGCCACTTCAATACTCCTGACTTCTGAGAATTCAGCCTCTCACTTTTACTGTTCTAACTGAAACTCTCACACTAAAAGTCACATGGATTAAGGGAGACTGGTGGAAATCAAAGAGACAGAGAGGGCGCACCTTGGCTTGATACCACAAATATCCTCCAGTGGTAGGAGCAGTCGCTGCACCAGCGCAGATGCACACGTGAAGCCGAGAAGCTAAATAAGATGGGACAGGCACGACATGGCAGTTGCGTCTCTATCATTCCTTTTCGTCTCGAAAAACATTGCTTCACAGTTTATCAAGTCCTTATCGTGACACAAAGCAGCTTGCTCCAGTTTAAAGCCTAAGTGATCTGTGAAAAGATGGATCTTTGAGCCAGATAGACTATCAAAGGCTGAAATTACTGCTTGCAGCATGCAGAAGATTGCGGCTATGAAAGGATGTATGCACGATATTAGGGGGCTGAAACGCTGATATTTGGTCACTGAACAGTATTAATCGTTTTTAGCAAAAAATGATAATTTTAAAAAATCCTGCATTAAATGTGAAATATATGGATTGAGGTTGCTGTGTGGCTCAGAGGCCTAATGCCCACGCAAAATCACTCTATGATCCCGGGTTAATCTCTATGGATTAAGCAGTGAAAAAGGCGCAGCACATGGTATTGTTGCTTAATTTAGTCTGACTTGATATTGAGGGCACACACATCAATACTCAATAGGTGAATAGCAAAAAACGACTCCCTAATTATAAGGCACAGAGGTATAAACAAGAGGGTTTAGGTGAACAAGTTAATTTTGCTCCATCTGTGTTGTTCATTCATTGGCACTCATTACTGATGTTTAAAAAATAATAACTAAAACGACTAAGATCTTGAAAAATATTTTACAATGCTATATAACAACACGTTCTCAACATTGTAATGATGTAGGTTTTCACGGCTCGATGCATGATGATTGCTTCGAAAAGCTGCTCTCTCGGGACAGCCGCGTCGATGGCTCTCTCTTCTCTCCTCGCGACGTTTCGCCTCACATGTTGGAGGCATCCTCAGGCGTAATGTGCGTGCGCGGCTTCTATCGTCTCTTTATATATGTGGGCGTGATGCGTGTGTGTCCTTTGTTGTGTGAGTCCGCCTCTGACACTAATTTCCATATCCGTACCGATTGATAGTAAGTGCAATAGGTTCCCCTAGCTACAAACTCGCCAAATACGTGGCCCGAGAACTACAGCCCACAGTGGAACGCGCAGCCTCATATATCAAGAACTCAAGACACTTCATCGACATGCTGAAACGAATCACACTCAACGAAACAGACCTGCTCGTTAGTTTTGATGTGGTCTCCTTATTTACAAAAATACCCATCCAAGAAACCATCAAGATGATTGAAAAACAGTTTGACCGGAGGTTAGCAGAGCCGGCAAAGGTATGCCTGACAACAACCTATTTCAAGTTCGACGGGGAGTTCTACCAACAAAAAGAGGGTGCAGCAATGGGATCACCAGTCTCACCCGTGGCAGCCAACCTGTATCTAAGCAGTTTTGAGGAA
This sequence comes from Mordacia mordax, assembly GCA_036362905.1. Taxonomy (NCBI): domain Eukaryota; kingdom Metazoa; phylum Chordata; class Hyperoartia; order Petromyzontiformes; family Petromyzontidae; genus Mordacia; species Mordacia mordax. The sequence goes on from JAZEWT010000011.1 coordinate 22,335,923, forward strand.
GAAGCCATAAACTCATCTACACTCAAACCCACCCACTGGTATCGATACATTGATGACACATTCGTCATATGGCCACACGGAAGACAGAAGCTAGAGGAATTCCTTGGTCACTTAAACTCCATACACCCGAACATCAAGTTCACCATGGAAATAGAAGAAAACGGCCAAATCCCGTTCCTGGACGTACTGGTGAAGAGAAACGCAGAGGGGAGACTCAGCCACACTGTATACAGGAAGACAACACATACGGACAGGTATCTACACGTGGAGTCTCACCATCACCCGAAACAGAAACGAGGGATACTGCACACCTTAGCCCACCGGTCAAAAACGATTTCAGACAAATAACATCTAAGAGAGGAGCTACAACATCTACAACAAGCACTAGCGAGTAATGGATACATGAAAACAGAAATCCAACGTGCCATAACAAGAGAATAGAGACAGAAACGGCAAGAAAATGAAGAGGAAGATACCAGGATTCGCGCTTTCCTGCCGTATGTGAAAGGCACCACAGACAAAATTAGCAAATACCTAGAAAAATATAAAATAAAAACAGTCTTCACAACCCACCAGAAGATACAGGATGTACTCAAATCACCTAAAGACCGACTACCATTACAGACAGAAGGCGTATATCGCATCCCTTGCAGCAACTGTGAGGAAATTTACATCGGACAAACGGGACAAACGGTAGCCACCAGAAAAAGAGAACACGAGGCAGCAGTGCGCCTGCAGCACACGGATAAATCAGAAACAGTAGCGCATAGTGAAGATAAACAACACAAAATTGATTTCGATAAAATACAAATACTAGCAGCCATCCGCCATAAAGGTCCGAGATTAATTCGTGAAGCAATTGAGATTCATAAGACTAAAAGCATCATGAACCGAAAACAAGAAATGCGTATAAAACTTAGCCAATCCTGGAGGCCAGTTATTGAAGTCAGGAATGCAGGACATCAGAGGAGGATCGTCTAATTGTGTGAGGGGCACCTTTTCATGAGATGTAAATTAGGGGACTAGCCACAGACAAAGCAGGGAGGGGGAAATCACAGTTCCGGGGGTGGGAATAGGATATGGAAATTAGTGTCAAGGTGACTAAGAGGCAGACTCACACAACAAAGGACACACACGCATCACGCCCACACATATAAGGAGACGATAGAAGCCGCGCACGCACACTACGCCTGAGGATGCCTCCAACGTGTGAGGCGAAACGTCGCGAGGAGAGGAAAGAGAGCCATCGACGCGGCTGTCCCGAGAGTGGAGCTTTTCGAAGCAATGATCGTTCTCAACATTCTCCGTAAATAAAATCCAATGTGTCAGTGTGTTCCCCCTTAATTCAGTAAAGCTTGGCACTCCACTCACCACCCTGAACCAGTCATGTACATTCTACATTGCTATAGCAGGGCTCAGTCATTCCATAGGATAAGCACCCAATTAATAAACAATGGTTGGGCACAATGCTTAATTTCTCAACCTATTTTCCGAAACACCGCTATACTGGCTTGGAGTTGGGATAATGGGTATAAGGTATACCTATCCATAATAATCCTATATTTAACTTTAACGCCAAGGCTTTTGAAAACAATATTTACGTAATTATGCAATTTTGGGTTGGGTAATGAAAAGTAAAAGTGTTGTAGATCTGCCGCCACTCGACATAACCAATCAGCAAGGTTTTGCCACGTGAACAAAGTGTGTCAATTCTTGACTACCTTAGCACACTGGTGTGTTAGCAGCACACCAGTATGTTAGAGAGCCAACCCAAAACATTTAGATAAGATTACGACGTTTCGCTGATAATTGCAACCAGCTTCATCACGCTTCTCACCAGATTTCTGGAGATGTCCTGTATCATTATAAGTCTGTCAACAATATAATGCAAGATTAATGTGGCATAAGAGAATAATTCTCGCAAAAGTATTCTGGACTACTCCAGATGAATTCAGCACTGCCTGTACATATTTACATATCATATGAGACGATGCTTAAAAATATTAACCAAAACACAGATCGTGAAGCCATAGCCTCAACTAAAACACGACTGTGTGGCCGAAGGCTGTGTGTGGACTGGTGTACGTATAATTTAAAGTACACAGATATTACATGTTCCAATCTTTATTCAGACTGCCATTTTCCTTGACATATGTCCAGACAAAGTCTAAAAATACCCAGACTACTGAGTGCCAGTACAATATATGTACTGTGGGTCACTGTGAACTGTATGGCATTGCATTGCCGTTGAAATGGTATGAATATTGCTTTCTGAAGCTGTTCTTTTGGGATAGCCGTGTCGAGAGCTCCCTCCTTCTCTACGTTTCACCTCCCATGTTGCATGTGGCCTTTGAATGTCTCCATCGTAGGATGAGAGAGAAGGAATGCTTTCGAACCCCATGACGGAGAGAGGGGGAGTCCTCGACATAGCTATCCTGAAATAAAACAGCCTTGTATAGAAATTCTTGTACACCGAGCCGTGAAAACCTACATAAGTACTTTACAGTAATGTATTTTGCAAGCTTTGTTAAATGTGGCTTAATAATGTTAGTAATAAATTGTATAACAATTGTTTTTTTGTGCTTTAATGGGGCAGGAGTGATGAGGCAGTGGTTTACACACTGGACCATGAACATGAGTTCGATTCCCGAACATGGCTACAGAGAGCTCTGAAATATGTTTGAGCTCTTCTTCATCAACATGCATTGACCAGCATGGTGAAGAATGCAAAATAAGTTCTGTGATCGACATAGCAATGCCATCGGCCATCACCCAGTCAAACATTAACAATTGGTAAGAAACTATTATTCACGAACATGTCTCAATGTGACCAAAAGTGATAAAGGCCATGCTGAACGTGGGCAGAGTTATAAAGTGGCAACATCAAAAATAACAATCACCGCGCGTCTCTAAAGTAGGCTTTGTGTCACTAGTTCGCACACAAACTCATACTTTGTATTATTATAACAGGTCATGTTTCTGTTTTAAAACCGCAACGAATATAAAAACGAGTTCCCATGCCCAACAATCAGTATTCCCAGCCAATATGAAAGCACAATCGATACGCACGTCACAAATTGATTTTTCAATTCGTGGAAATCCAGACACTCTTGCCATATGATACTGCACCACACATTTGCAGCTGGCGTGCAATCTAACCGGCAGCTTTATTTCTTTCTTATTCACCCCTTCCCTGTTCAAAAAAAAATCTTTAAAACTATTTAATCAGCGAGTGAAGTCGAAGTGAACTCGAGTCGTACGTCAAGCACGTGGATTGTGAGTTTTCGCCATGGTGTCCGAAGGTGCAACCTCCTCGCTTTGCTGGTCATCGCAGTGACTATCTCCCACAATTACTGTAACTGAGGCGCCCGTTGATTTCCTCTAATTCCGTCATGGCAGAGCAATTGTTTGAGTAAGCCGTCTATTAGGTATCCGCAAGATTGATCGCCGTGACAAATGGTATTCTGTAGCAACGCTTAATTACCTGTCTGCAGCTGATTAATCCCCAACAGATGTAGCGTTGGTTGACTGGTGCAGCGTGCAATGCAATATGCACATTTAAAAGTGCATCCTTGACATTTTAGCAGACTGCACCTTGAAATATGCAGTCGGCGGAGCTTTTATCCTTTATAAGTCTCTCAAAGAAGCATCTTCAGACAGATGAAAGTCATTCATGTTAATTAACATCCATTTTTAATTACGGACATTTAATTAACAAACGTGTTATTTTATAGATAGGCCCAGCTTAAACATTCTCTACATTACCCAAGTAGGTAAAATTGCAATGTGTAGCTCATATGTATGATTATTGAGCAGCCAATATTGCACATTCTGCCTTTAGTGAAAAAGATATGATTAACAGCTTAATAATATTAATTGCATTTATAGACTAACAAATTAAGGGATAGCCATGAAAATGTTATATTGAGTTTAATTCCCTGAGATAGTTAATGTTAATTTTTTATTTTGAAATGCTAGCTAGCAAAATTCTAACAAATTGTGAATAGAGCAATGGGATAGAATTCCACAATCGAGCACCACTTACAGTGTTACCTCTCGCTCCGACGGTGGCTACAAGTCACATGCAAACTCCAGACTACTGCAAACCTGGAAATACCGTCAAAATGAATCTGTGCAAGTCTCATACAGGTAAATATAATAAAGACAAAAGGTGCAGCCCTTTAAGCGTCTCGCTTGCTGCCTCTGTTGGCAGAGGGGCCTTAACTAGAAGGCGCTCTATAGAGCCCCTTTAGATTCCCTAATTAGCTACACTTCCACACTGGGCAGACGTCTCAGAAGAGGTGGGAGGAGCAACAATTTACCCCAATCAATTAACACGTGCACCCGCTTAAACAGCGCGGTGGACAGACGGGGGGGCGATTGAAAAACACTTAAATGTGTATTATAACGGCAGGAAGTACCCACTGAGCTTGCAAGCTCTGGATGCGGGATTCCTGGGACACAACACACGTTACAACTGACCGGGAAAACGAACCAGCTACCCATAGATGCAAGCCCTGTGCTACTTATCATCACACCACAGCAGCTGTACGAGTACTTCTTTATAGATTTATATTTCCGTATGAGTGTATTACAGTTTATTGTATTTCCCATGTAAGACCCTAGTTTGGAGACACACGTACACGTGACAGATCCCGCGCAGCATGTACAGTGGTGAAATAAAATAACAATAGCTTTAATGATTAATTTTTCAAGCTAGTAGAAATTAGGACACCAATGCAACAGCCCAGGCTTGTGAGTGTATTTATTTTTAGAGTTGGGCTATAATGGCAGAATTTTCCAACACACTCTTTAACCCTCCCCTGGTTTTGCCCTACAAGCTAGCTTGTGGATTCGAATTGATGCACAGCAACATCGACTCTGCTCCCCAAAGCAGATGGCGCAATCGCTTTTTTGGGAGTCAAGCTCAGTGCCAAAGTTGCTAATCTGCATAGTAAGGGCATTAAATTGCGGCTTCGGGTATCAAAATCACACCTATGAAAAAACGAATACAACGGTTAAAAATCTGTTATCAACTTGAAATCTCTGATAATAGCTTCTATGATTCAGTGCTATTGCTGCTGCTGGCTCAAACCCACCATGGTAAATGTTGTCAACCTGCAACTGCTTTGCAGGAATGAATGACAGCTTGTAATCGGTCGTGATTGTGCCTTTTTAACACATACAGGTAGAGAATTATATGTATTGCAAAAAAGAATATTTTATCAATGCAACCATATTTATTTATTTTTATGCAACGCATTGTATATGATGCTATACAGTTGTTTTTTTCACAGATTGCTATTCACTTTATTGTCGAACTCTGTTGAGTTTATGTTGCTTTTTTGCCAGTTTGGCGACATATCACTCTTGCAAAGGAGACCTGTTCCGATCTCTCGAGTTAGTGAAATTAAATAAACTACTCCTGGAGTACAACAAATTTATTTCCCTTTGACTAAAGGAAGTTGGCCAGGAAGGGCATTCAACCTTATCATTTGCTCCAATACCTAATCAGGATAGCGACCGTTGACATGTTATCGTACAGAATTGTTATCAAAACGTAGGGGGTTTTTTCCCCCCCTACACCTTCAAAGCTGGGAGTGCGATAATTTTTATTATCTCACGTTTAAAATGTGTCTAATAATCTGGCGGTGCGCTAAGCACTTTGAACAGCCAGTTGGTCGGCATAGGTACACTGGTAATAATCACACGCGCTAAGATTTTCACAGATTTGAATGCCAGGAAGCCAGAGGTTTAGGATGTCCAACAACAAAAAGTGCTCTCTGGCTTATAGCACACAAGCGATCGCATACATGCTGGAAGAATAACGGGGGAAATTCCACATCAAAACAAGCCAAGATCCAGCGTCTACCAAGTGATCATATATGGCTATATATACAAAAGAAATAGTGGTTTGTGAAGTACTTGAATCCAATGCTTTATACATAAAATGAACCCTGGGCATCAGTAGCAGCACATCGTGTTTTGTATTCCCACAGCAGCAATCAACTCAACGAACCTTATTTCTGAAGTCCTTGATGCTTATTAAAATACACTATTAGCAAATTAAGTGGCAGACAATTAAGGTGGAGATTTATCAGGCTGTATTAAACGTGAGCTGTATAGAGCAAAACAAAACTGAAAATGGTTTAAAAGGAGTATAACTGCCCACACAACAAACATCGTTCTCGGCCAAGTGAACGACACAAAAAAACACGAACTCGGAGGAAAATTGGTAACATAATAATTGCACGACAAACTATCTACAAATTATGCGACCCTTTCTTTGCACACTGAAGGATGCCTCTCTTAAATCCTACTCCCTATGCATCATTAAGGGAGCAGAACACAGGCTTATTTCTACACATTACCGTACTTTCCAGATACACACATGCAAAGTTCAAAAAGTTTCCTTCAAAAAAAGAAGGGGCAATGCAAAAGGGAGCGATATTTGAAGCAGTCTTATTCTAATTGTCAAGCATGCACGTAGGATAAAAATACAGCTGAACATTCATGACCATGGCTTGTGTAAAGCAGAAGACAAACCTTGAGAATTAAAAATAAGAGTAATGTTTTTAGGATTTTCAAATTGCTATACAGTGCTGTATTGTGGTATAGAAATATGTTTATCAATTGTTTGTAAACTGTTTTATAAGTAATCGTTATATGGGTGAAATGCTATATTTATTATTTAAAAGTATTTTTTGTTGAGTGTTTTAACTTTTCATCCCAATACTGGCGTTATTGCAGGGCTTTTAAAACAGTGCATGATTCACTCCAAGTTACGGTGTGCTACACCCTCGCAAACGATTCACAAACAGGCACAAAGCATGAGCCTGGTACTATACCTCTCATCTCATCTCATTGTCTGAAACCGCTTAGTCCTATACAGGGTTACGGTGAGCCGGAGCCTATCCCGGCAGACACAGGGCGCAAGGCAGGGATATACCGACGATGGGACGCCAGTCCATCGCCGGGCACTGCGGGGCATTTTAGCCTGCGAGCCAATTAACCTTTGCAGCAGCATGCTTTTGGACTGTGGGAGGAAACCGGAGTGCCTGGCGAAAACCCACGCGGACACGGGGAGAGCATGCAAACTCCACACAGAAAGGCACCCGAGCCGAGAGATTCGAACCCGGGACCTTCTTGCGTTGAGGCGACAGCGCTAACCACTGGGCCACCGTGCCGCCCTGGTACTATACCATGTGCCTTTAAGAGCAGGAGAAGCAATTGGGTTTAGGAGAGAATATCCCAGACACACCAATGCAGAGACAGAGGACGAGCGAGACAATGCACATAGCAAATGTGACTATTTGGGAGGTGCCAGACAACCAATTAAGGTCTGTTTCGGTCATCGATCAGCCCTCCTTCTCACGGCTTCACAGACATGACCTTTACGTCTATGACTTACACAGTCCTCCATTTGACGAGCCACAGCTTTGCCCTTAACCTCAATGGCTCAGCCCCATCCTCTGCTCTCCGCCAGCAACTCAACTGTAGCCCTCTCCTCACGGCCACGACCACTCCTGCAAACTGCTATACCACGCGGCATGAAGAATTCTACCGCAGCTCCTTCGCACTTGCCCAATACGAAAAAGTTAGCCTAGCAGTAACGCTGTTGCATAAACACATGCGTACAGCTAGGTAAATGCACGTTTTGGTTTTAGCCAATACGAGAGCAGTGGCGATGCTATGTGCAAATGTGTAATTTATTAATTCGTGGACTTTTTTGCTATATTTTATATTTGTGTCAGCTTCGTGCATTAATATATAAGTCGGAAAAAAAAACCCTATGACCTTTTCATATACGGTAAGATGTTGGTGTGTGATTAGTCTTTTGCCGATAATTGAAGGGTTGGGCTGTAATTGGGACCCAGCGAAATTGATATAATTGATTTATTTCTCAGCAATACAAGACACTGAAAAATTGATGGTAGCCCATTTTCATCCATCAGATGACCAGACAGTAATACATGCACTCAGAGCCCTTTTGTTTCGGGAGACTGAAATTAAAAACAGGACCTGTCAGCAACACCCACATCACTTTGCGACAGAATTCAGAGACAATTTATGCATACTGATATGGCATGTCATTAAAACCAAACATCACAGGCCACGCCTTATACAAATCCAATTCAACAATAATTTTTGTTACGAATCATTATTTTTCGTGGATATTTTCAAACTCCAGGCGATGCCTTGTGCTAGCAATTTATAACTTTTGCCTCTAGTGGCAAAATAAGAGAATTCGGTCTTAAGTGGGATTGGTGAAAGCAAACGCTTTGCAAATGGAGTACGGCTCAGGAGATATAATGTAACTAAAAGTAACAGGATAAGTCAGCTTGTGAGTTGGAATTTGGGCAGCCACGCTCACTTAAGGGTCAACTTTCACATCTTAGATATGCTTCCGCTCAGCTACCCAATTTGCTTGGTAATATATGGCAACCATTTGTGTGCTGCCTCATAAATGGAAATTCTTAATGAGGCAAAATTTAATCTAGGTTTGTAAGGCAAATCGGCGTTAATCATATTAACCTCAAGAAATATATTTTTTACCACGAAAATTGTACTCTCTATTAGAATACAATTTCAATTTCGCATGATGTGCTAATTTATTACAATTATATTTTCGGTCCAAATGTTTTTTAAGTATGGTACAGTACAAACAGGAGCCAGCCTCCAATTCTCAATATTATCTTGGTCTCCATTTTTGAACACGTAATTGTAAGATTGAGGTGGGAACACTGCATTGGTCGTTTATCACACAAATGATATCTCATTGAGGGTGATGCTGACCTCAGAGCACTTGTAGAAATCAAACAGCCGGATCGCATGAGATTCTCTTTAAACGCAGTGGTGTCATCCAAAATTACGTTTTTTTGGAGTTAATTCCCCATACCAAGTATGAAAAATTTAATTGTCAAAATACCGCTTAAAAAGGCAATCTCCAATTAGCAGTCTTGGACACACCTGGGGTGTGCAATGTGAAAAATCCGTGAAAGAGCACTGGTGTGTCTCCATTGAGCATGGAAACAGCCCTGTCAAAAGTGGATGTTTGTTACTTAACTACCAGCAACATTTGGATATATATGCAGCAAGTTTTGTGGTCGGAGGCACACCTGTATTAGTCTTGGGGCATACGCATGGCACACATTGACGGCACACATTGACAGCACACATTGAAGCATTATACAAAAGCATTTAAGGAACCATCTGGTCCAATGTTATCCGTGAAGTTATGCTAAACACACTGCCGTACTCTCCCGTCATTTGCTTTTTATGAAAACGTTAAAGCATGAAAAGTAAAAAAGAGTACTGTATTGCAAATTAACTGCACTAGTTAATCAAATCGGAACTCACGCTCAAAACACACCTGTCAAAACGTTCATATTATTGCATATTGATTTGTGAGTTGTGCTAATTGTATGCACGCCGCATGATAATATTATTTTAGGCCTATGGTGCAAAGTGCACCAAACAAACACGACGGTAGAGTGAGACATAACGCAAATGAGAAGAAGAAATCGGACTCATGAGAGCTGAGTCACCAGGCCGGGTACAATCACTGCGAGCACAATCGCTGTACTATTACTCTTGAGCAATGCCTCTATTAAGCTGAGCAAAGGGAGCAGTGACACAGCGGTTATCAGGCCACCCTACGAACTCCACGACCCGAGTTCGATTCGCGATTGTCATAGCATCTGCCTCGGTTAATTATCTGACTAAATCGTCCCCGGCGCTCAGAGGTGTTGTAACTTGCTTTACTCCTCGTAAAAAGACCAACACAGTTCGTTTTAACTTAAATAAAAACTGACTAATAATGTGGAGTCTGCACGGTTTTTCTTCTTCCATATTTGTTACAGGTGCTGGGTTCCAGCCTAAAAATTGCAGTGTCTGCATTTGCACCATAATTTGACTCTGAGCCCATCTGATCTACTCCATATTTCTTATTTTGTCTGGATCAGTCCTTTGATGTGAGCCAAGGAATTGGAATCATGTTGAATGCATTGCATAAGACTGTATTGTGCAATAGACTTATATTACAACATAAACGTCTCTTAGGAGGCTTGTTAGTTGTTATTTAACTACTTATAATGTTATATTTATGTCAGTAAGAGTGTAACTTATTAGCAGGACCTCTCCAAGGGGTATCCTACATTAGGATGTCTGGCCAATAGCTTTTAATTGTTTAAAAATAAAAATTAATTCGTGTACGTAAGAGGGTTGTTGGTCATGTAAAAGTGGGAATTAAAAGCTGAATGAGGTTCAAGACATAAAAGGCTTGGTGTTGCGCAGACAAGATTTGCGCTGATGAAGGATTCGTAATAGGTACCCTCAGTGCGGACAGATATATATAAATATAAACACTTGCTCATTTATATACACGGTGTTTTATATAAATGGAACCACAATGATCATCGTCCTGAAGTAAAACTGACATCATGAACAGGGTTCACTATAATTTACTTGACGGAATGCAAATGTGTAAGGAAGTAATGGCCAAGATGTAGACCAAATTATCTGAAGAAAGTAAAATGATAATGGCTTTCGAAAGCTATTCTTCGGGATAGCGCTATCGAACGCCCCCTCCCTCTCCTTCACCACTTTGCACCTTCCACGTTGGAGACATCCTCAGACTTTCTGAGACATTGCAAAAGAGAGAGCGATAGAGAAAGATACACGCTGATCACAGATATCCTGAAAGAACAGCTTTGAAAAGCAATTGTCATGCATACAGCCGTGAAAACATACATCAGTGCATGAAGTACATTTTCAAATCTTTTCATTCTTTGTTTTGATCCCTATGTATTCCCTATGGTTTCATTTATGTGGAATATCTTGTATATAGATTTTCATGGCAAACGAGAAGGATACCCCCAGGGAACAAATCCATTTTCAGAGGGGTGATGCTCCGAGTGTGACGGCCATCATTAACCACTACTACTCATTGTAATGTTAAAACAGATATTTTCAAGACAAAAACATTATTTTAGCAATTTAAAGCCGTTTTTTTTTACAACAATGTTTAAAGCAGTATTGCACCAGCTTGTCCATTGAGAGCCGCTATACAGTTAGCGGACGGACATTAACACAAAAGTAATTGGCATATTTCGCAACAGAATTTCAGTCGCTGACATTTTCATGTCTTCCATTGCTTCATTT
>JAZEWT010000011.1:22347112-22389355 GCA_036362905.1 Mordacia mordax
AGACACGCTGTGGTTACCCCAGTAGTATGGAGTGTGTGAACTTATCTGCCACATCACTCAAATGTCCATTTGGCCTTAGAGCCTGAATTAATTTGCATGCAGTTATTCCGTGCTCAAGACAGCACTTCACATACTGCCTCCACACTAAAGAAAACACTTTAACGTTGCACTTTTAAAATGTTTTATGGTGGCCGAGTGAGCTGCACGGCCTGGTGGTGTGTGTAATTGCTGCTCCAATTAATTCAGGCTCCGGGGCTTACGACCGAGGTTCACGTTGGCAGCTAGGTGTACCCATGGTGGCATAGTTTATCCGCTGTAAACGTCCCTGTTCATGCAATCATCATTATAATGCAAAGCCCCCACATCTTTCGCTTTCAAAATATTAAGAGCTACACTCAGATATTAAATACAGCATCCTGTATTGCAAGAAAATACATGGATGGGCTGTTTCGAAGCAAGCTTGATGATTATTCCATGTGACCGTGATATAATTTCTGGTCCTACGAACACAATATTATAGTTCACAACGTAATGCTTAGAAGAAAATTTGGTATCTCTTCACTTTGATCAGCAACTGAAATTAGCATTTTTGTCGTCTTTCTTTTGTGCTGTGGTGCACTTCTCGTATGAATAGCGATTGCATAAGAATAATTCAAGAGCAGCTTCACTCCACGTAAGCCTGCCACATCACCCAAGTGTCAATTTGGACAAGGAGTGCACGCTTGGCTGTACAGCATATAACACAGTGCTAAAGACACTCAGAGAGGTCACTGCAACCCAGACACTTTTATTAACAGTGCATTGATACACCGCGAGACAGCGCAGGTGATAAAAATAAAATGGGTCACTTTGACCCAGACACAAATTAAATCTCCCGGTGGATGTGGGGTGATGGAAAGCCTAATTAGTTCCTGTCTGGAACCCTGGTGGCTTCCTGTGTACCTGGTGTAGAAATTGGATTGAGGACAGAGCACCATTTCATTGGTGAAGGGAGACCTGGGAGAAGTAGATATGAGGCACCATTTTCTGAGAGCAGACAGACAGCCATTGGAAAACATCCTGGAAGAGACAGCCCGAGGGAGCTCGGAGACTCGACCCCGACTAATGACCTTGTAGACACGACATTGCAGGCAACCAGATAGACACCAAGACTTGGTGGGTACCCATGACAGAGACTGAGAGGGAGACCCAGCCGCGCTCCTTGCCACGGTAGTACACCGCAGCTGCAGCATTACGTGGCACGGCACAATCAACTTGACTGGCGGACAAGGGTGACCTGTGGACAAGGGAGTCCCACCTTTCTTAGCGCCAACCGCGCGACGTCCGCGTGAGGCCTCTGACTGCAGCTCTGTGTGCGTGAGATATCACGTCACAGTCACACACATATACACCCACGTACACCCGCAAGCGCACGTTATTCTGTTCAGTTAGAACTCTAAGAATCTCACTGCTAAATTAATAATATCTAGAAACCCAAGAATTCGTCCAAGAAACTTGAGAATTTTGGTGCAGTATATGCAATGTTTCATCTCTCAATTGTAATATATGTTATACAGCATAGCTGGCGATGGACCGGCGTCCCGTCGTCGGGTGTATTCCTGCCTTACGCCCTGTGTTTCCGGGATAGGCTCCGGCTCACCGTAACCCTATATAGGATTAAGCGGTTTCAGATAATGAGATGAGATACAGCATAGGCCACGACAGATCGTATTCTGCAGACTGGATAGGTGATGGTTATAGGTTATACTGTCACATCAGTGGGGTTATTAAATTGTTATTGTTGTTAAATCGTTACACTGCTTCTGGATATGACAATTTGCATGCTTGCATAGCATATTACTTCTCCTCGCAATCATGACTCAATCACCCCAATGAGGCATCGCACCTTGGCCCTTCTCTTCCTAGACAACGATCTGAATATTTGTTGCAGATACCTTCTGCAAAAACCGGGGAGTTTCTGACAATTGAGTCTTTCAAATGATAATGTTACAACCTGGAGTGCAGAAATAAACGTCTATGAGAAAACAATAACGTCATGAAAAACTACTGTCCGACCAAATTAACCAGGAAACATTTTACGAAATTACTAATTTAATGTGTAATGGCTATTTGTTAGAACTTTAGTTACTCTTTTTAACCTTTAATAATATAGAGGAGACTTTGTCAGATCAATGCGTGCATGCACTTGGATGGGTATCAGTCAGTTTACATTTAAGCAGGGTGGCACAGTGGTAACATTTGTACCAAATAGAAATAAAGTCTTGTCCTAGGCAGTTTGATTCCTGCCTCGGGTACCTTTCTGTGCAGAGCTTGTGTGTTCTCCTCCTGTTTTGCGTGGGTTTCCTTCGGGTTCTCTGGTTTCCTCTCATAAATAAATAAAATACTATTAAGTAATTAGCCGATAATATTTAAATCTATAGGACACAGTGTCTGACAAATGCTGGTGCTGGCTAATGGTGGGGCTGCCAACCCCTCTCGTTACCTGTCTGCAGTTTCCTCGAAACTCTGAATGTTCTTTCTTCAAATGAGTACTTTAGAAATTGAATGAAAATGTGCACATTATAAATTGCGTTCATTATTATGCTGTGCTAGGTAGCTCTTTTTAACAGTTGTCTAGCGGGGAGGGGTACGCAAGTTACAACATCTCAGGCGTAAATTTGCTTAGGACAATTAACATAGGCCACTTGTCGTTGGACTGTGGGAGGAAAACGGATAACCCCGAGAAAACCCACGCAGACACGGGAATAACATGCCAACTCGACATAGAAAGGTGTTGGAGCCAGGAATCGAACCTGGAACCTTTTTGCTTGAAGCAGCAGTGCTGCTTTAAGCAGCGCTGCTCACTGCGCCACCGCGCCACCCTAGTTTTTTATACCCGCTATGTTTACATGCAGGTATAATTAACGCCTATATACTTTGATCAAATATAATACACATGTTTAATGTTGAAATATGAGGCTTGAACATTTTATGGAGTAAGGCTTTTGCCTGGTTACATTTCGTGTTATGTTTTGTTCTATAATCATAATATAACAATATAGTTTTGTTTAGGTTAGAATTTATCGACAGTAAAGTTTTCCATTGCATTTCATTTACAATTGCGACTAATGGTCAGTTAAAACTCCAACTAGCAAAACGATATTCTGAGTTAGGAGGACTCAGTTTACAACGAGTATGTACCGTAGAGCAGGACCCTGCACCAAGGTCCTATTGGTGTAACCCGGGATGAATTTCAGCTGGGTCTATCTGTCTCGGTGATTCGGAAAGTAATTCCACACCTAGCAAACCACATCCAGCATACCTCTCGCTATAGCTGTGGTGCCTAGTCACAACTACACCACTCTACCAGCAAATACCCAGCTGAGAAATTGACCCTTGTGTGTAATGATTTGTAAGTATTTAATATCGATTCTTAATCTCACAATACATGCCTTGTATCACGTAAAAAAATATATTTATCGATGACAATGTGTGTACATAATGGTTTCACGTGACGTCAGTAGCTACGAGACGCCGATATATTAATCACATATTTTTTAAACCCTAATCTCTCCGAGAGAGAAGTAGAAATGGGAAGGGTCTCGAATCCGCAGTATTGGCAGTAGATCATAACGCCCCCAGTAGAGGCAACTCCTTGGTTCTCTGACACGGGTCCCAACTCCGCTCATCAACAGTCAACGTGGACAACATGGGGAATGTATTGCCTGTCGTGTCTGCTTCCGGGTGACTCGTCGAACCCACAGAACAATATCAAGGGAACAGGAACACTCAGATCCACGGAGTGCACGCAAAACGATTCAGACCCGCAGATAAATAGGGTCATGGGTAAAAGGAGTTTCGGTGTAATTAAAATCCTGTCGCACTCGATGCCCATCGGATAAAAAGACAAATCCAATTTTTATCTGTGGAATTATTGATTGGATCAGATCGGTTTAGATTTGAATTATTTGTTGTGATCTGACCCACGCATGCCCTAGGAAGCAGCATTATGTACACCGGCCGTTGTGGTGGCCTGTGGCTGCGTAGGCCAGATCTGTGCTTACCAATAGATGGCAATGGTGAGATCAGTTCCGAGCCGAGAGAACAGCCGACAGCTGATTGGCGAGATCCTCTGCGAAGTTATCACGTGACACGACCAGGGTAGTCATCTCATCTTGCAGGAGTTGCAGAATCCTGAGATATTTGCTTGGACAACGATTATTGGAGAGTACCTGCCAGAGGGTAGGGCGATGTATAGAATCAAAGACCTCAGTGAGCTCTATGAAAGATATGTAGAGTGGTTGGTTTTGTTCCTGGCATTTTTATTGCAGTTGGCATGGTGTGAAAATCATGTCAGATGTTCCTCTGGCTGGGTGGAATCCACATTGTGACCAAGGAAGAACTTCTTCTAACAGAGGTAGAAGTCGGTCGGTTAGTATCTGCGCGAGTACATTTTATAGGTGGACAGGAAGGAGATACGTCTATAGTTCCCACAGTTGGCCTTGTCACCATTTTGAGAGATTGTGATGATTAGGGCAACCATATGATCCACAGTCTTTGTCATAGATCTTAACGAGCAGGTTATAGATATGGTGTAAGAGGTATTTGCTGTCTTCCTTGACGATTTCTACTGGAATCCTATCAAGCCCAGTGGCCTTCTTGTTTCTCAAATTACTGATTCCATCTTGCCCCTCTTTTACACTGGGAGGTCCACTCATTTTCTCCATTGTGGGTCGCTGAGGGATTTGATTGATGGCTTTCATATCAGCAGTTGTGTGTTGGTTCAGGAGCTCCTAATAATGTTTTTCCCCTTGGGAGTTGATGGCCTCATTGTCTTTCAGCAACTTTTGTCCATCTTTGGAGCAAAGAGGATTTAGGCCACGTTAACTTGGGACATACACTGCCTTGGTGGCAATGAATAATCTGCTGTCATCAGTTAACAAGCTGCTGGATTTCCAAGGCCTTCTCAGTCCACCACTTATTATTTAACACCCCCACTCTCCACTGTACTTTTGCCTTTGCTCTGGAGTGAACCGCTCTTTTTGTCTTACAGCTGATCTCCTGCCAGGCGCATAAAGGTTTCCTTCTAGTATCAATCAGCTGTTGTTTTCATCAAACCAGTCTTGATTATTACTTGTCTATACCAAACAATGTCTTGGAAGTGTCAAGTATAGTGGCCTTCAATGTAGTCCAATGTATTTCAATATCCTCTGGATATTGTACTGGGAGTCTTTGGCCAAAGGAAGCCCGGAGACGTTGTTCATGTTTAGTATCGTCTGGGCTCTCGTTGTTAAGTCTGGAGCAGCTCAGCTTCTTTTGCACCCGCCACTTTTGCGTGACTGACAGACATTGTGGAGCAGATGTGGTGATGATCCATCCAGCAGTCGTCAGCACAGACGATTGCTCTTGTGATTTTACATCACCACGATCCCTACCTCAAACAATGACAATCAATAAGATGCCAAAGCTTGGAGCAGTGATGCATCTAACATGTTTTAAATTATTCCTTTGCCATAAAAAGGTATTGGTTACAAGGCCATGTTCAGCACACTTGGAGAGTAGAAGGAGTAGAAGGACTCCATTGGAGTAGATGGTGCTAACACCCTATTTCCCAATTGTGCCTTTCCAGACGTTGTTGTCCCTGCGACTCTGGCGCTGAGGATTATTTTGTCCTTCTTGGGGATGCTTGATCGTCTGAGGTCTAGATTGGCATAGAAGGTCTCATTGACTTTGTCTTGCGAGTCTAGAGATGGAGCATGGGCACTCACAGCTATGACCATTTGGTCGTCAGCGAACTTGAGGCAGAGAGTCATGAGGTGCTCATTAATGCCCACTGGAGGTTCATAGACGTGGCTGAGCTTGTTCTTGATAATGAATCTTACTCCATGGATCCTGCGTTCATCAGCTGATTTTTCCTTCAAGAAAAAGGTGTAGCTTGCCTTCTCCTTCAGTTGCCCTTCCTCTGTTAGACGTGTTTCAGAGAGTGCAGCAAGGTCATTCCGACACCTTCTCAGCTCTCTTGCATTGGTCGCTATTTCACTTTCAGGATGTTTGCTGGTTGGACTGTCCGAAAGGGTTTGCACATTCCTAGTTCCAAAAGGTATAGTTTATTATTTCTGACTGCTAAAAGGTGAACCTACTGAAACGCGGTCTTCTGGTTAGGTATTAAAAAGCAGGATATTTTTAAGGGACCTTTAATAGCCCCTTCTGCTTGTAGGGTGAGAAGAGTGGGTCCTAATTAGGGCTGGTCAGTCATGAGTGAGAAACGTTGGTTTCTTCCAGGTTCTCCAGTTTCGTCCTACAACTGAAAAAAAAATCATCAACTGGCTAATACAATAATAATATATAGGACGGAGTGTCTAGGCAAATGTTGGCGCCAGCCAGCCACACGGCTGTCTTCCTCTCACCTGGCTGTGGTTTCCTGTTCGACATTAAACGAATGTTGTAATCATTATTCTAAAAGCCTACAGGCTTCTGTGAGCATAGGGGCCTCTATGTGAGCATTTGGGCCTTTATGTGAGAAAATACTGTTGATGAAGCCATTGCCAGCACATTACAATTTCTGCAGAATTTTTTTTTGCAGAAATCTAAAGGGATGGGTTAGGGATTTAAAGAATCGGAAGAGGAACGGCAAAATTAATGAAGTGGAAATAGGTGAGACACATTCTGAGAACAGCTGACGAGAGATTAGAGACATTAGCAGAGGAATACAGCAGAAGAGACAGAATTAACACATTTTTAGGCCGCTAATAAACACAGACAACTAAGCAAAGGAAGAAAACGGGGGCATGCGTCTTTACAAAGCTGTGGGAAATAACAGACTGACAATAACTACCACCTGGAGTGAAAAGCTGCTACTGATGTTCAGAGATCTACATTGATGCTCAGGGCATAGGCTCTGATCTATAACTCTGCCGGCAAGAGTTGATGCATCACGTAGATTTGAGATACTTTCAAAGCCCACTGGGTTGCAAGGTGGCCAGGAGGTGGCAGAACAACATGTCGGATAGCAACAATCTGTCAGGTTGAACTTTGAGTACTACATGTTCATGCCTGGGGTTTTCCATGGTAACACTAATTTCCTAGTACATAAAAAAATAGGGACAACATATGACATAATTGGCCAAACATCCCAAAGCAGGACCCTCCGGAGTGTAAGTCTTTCTTTGATAAACGATATTGCAGTATTGTTATCAGGTAGCCCGTTGCCTTTGCGGATGTGCTCGTGAATTTGGTCATGTTCTCACGAGCAGAAGGCACGTGTGCTTGGCTGCTATGGATGCTTAAATTCTGAGACTTGAGGCACAGCAAAGTGTAAGATTGATTAGCCCGTTGAAGCCTCAACCATTTCAGAGTTTGTAACCACGGATTCATGAGTCTGGAGAGCTGTGAGCACATTTACAGTGTTGGCACTTATCCATAGATATTGCCATGGTTCGACTGCTTTTTTGTATTTTGAAAGGCGTTTCAATATGCCCAAATATATACATGCTGGAAAACGGGATCACGTGTGTGCGTGACTTTTTTCTCTTTACTCCCGATGCAGGTTTTCACGGCTCGATGTATGTGAATAGCTTACCAAAGCTATTCTTTCAGGATAGCCGTGTCGAGCCATCACTCTGCCCTCCGCGATGTTTCTCCTGCCACGTTGAAGGCATCCTCAGGCGTTCTAAGTTTTGAGTGCTGCGCTATATGTTGCCAGTCAAAGGAATGCAGGGAAGGCAGATCGAAGGCTGCCTTCCTCGCATTCATGTGATCTTTGTCAAATCTCCCGTCTTCCCACGTCCCTCCTGTGTTCCTGTGAGTTCGGTTTAATATCAGTACCCGCTTAATCCTGTACAGGGTGGTGGTTTGCCAGAGCCTATCTTGGCAGACATAGGATGCAAGGCAGGCTATACCCAGGATGTGACGCCGGTACAAAGCAGGGCACACTGTTAGGGCAATTGACTCAGCAGGATAATTAATCTAGGCAGCAGCATATCTGGACATTGGGAGGAATTTGCGTGCTCTCCCCATGTCCACGTGGGTTTTTGCCAGGTACTCTGATTTCCTCCCACGCTCAGTTCCCGTGAGTTCTTTGCTAATGTCCTCTGGGGTCTATTATCTCTCCCGTCTCCTGTCAATGTGCCATACTGTTAGTGTTAGTATGGCACAGTGCGGCGTGCAGTACAGGTTGAGAAACCAACACATCCAAATGTCTTTGTCTTCTTAAATACATTATTATAACTTTTACATATGACACTCTTTTATACGTTATTATATGTTATTTCGTTGATCAGATCGAGCGTTTGCTGTATCGCAGGAATCCCCACATCCACTGCTTGAATGCTCACTGCGAATTTTCTATGTAATAATACACATCTACCCTCTTGATCATTCATTGCTGAATGAGTGCTTTCCTACACCCTGCTGGGTCGTGGGAATTATTTTACCCATACTTCACCACATTTGTCACAGCAGCAAATGTGGTGAAGTATGATCCCTCCCTTCACGCGTTGGTGAAGGGAGGGATCATAGATAATGGAGCATTGTGCAGCATAACAATAAAGTGTGTTTCAGTGCTATCTGCTGAAAGTGCAGTGCACAGCACCTTCTTTATGCACCTTGATGACCCATGCTCAACCAGCTTATCTTTGGAGATGGTGTGGTGACATGAGGGTTTATTGCAGGGTGTTATGGTCAGCGGCTAATAGGTTAATTGTTAATACACCGAACATGTTATTGATTTCATGGAGGCCTGCGCCATGTACATATTTCATCTGCTACTGATGCGCATGTGCAGCAAAAAACACTTGGGCCACTGATGTAATGGAACAGGGCACCGTCCAGCGCAATGTCATTGCTCTCACGTACATACTTTTATTAGGAATGGAAAGGTGCATTTGGTTTAACAGCTTTAGACGTGTTTTCAAATTGCAGCTGTTTCCTGTATAGGATTAAGAACAGCCACCCACCCCCAAAAATACCCAGTAAAACGTGATTCCTTTCTTCCCTATTAATTTTACAAAGCCATTTTCGTCAGACTATTTTCAGGTCTTGATAAGTCGAGACATTTATGTATACCTAGTGGAATTGCAATGTACATTGTGGTTATCACTCTCATACCTGAACACCAACAGTATAGTCTGGGCAAATCTAATTAAAGTGATAAGTGTACAGTAATTTTGTGTGATTCTCATAATAACTAATATGAATGTTAATTATTGATGAATGTTGTCAATTATAATTGTTTTTAAATAACGAAACACGTGTTGGCAGGCAATATATAAACCCCATTATATTGCTGTGCTTTTTATATTTAAATATATATTTAAAAGACTTGCAGACCATCATGTGTGTGATATGTGTGTGTTACGAGTGAATACAGCAGGTGTGCATTGTTAATGAGTGAGAACAGTGTGCATGAGATTATATAACACACTGTACATCAAGGTGTATAGGAGATGTGCACAGAACTTAGGACAGTGATGTTGCCAGGGTAACTAGAGAGACCCCACCTAAAGGGAGGAGTGCTGGAGTCGAGATATTTGAAGAACCAACAATCGAGGGAGACGGTGTTGGATGATGGGGAGAGAAAGGGTGTGAAAGAGGGGGAGTGGAATGGTGCAAGGGTCAGAGGAGGACAGGAGAGAGGAATAGAAACGAATAAAAAACAGTCAACTCACCAGAAGTGCAGGCGTTAGGCTAATGGAGAATCTCCCATGTAGGGTGCATAAAAAAATAATAACTGCTCGACCACGAAACACCACCAACTCATCCCAGTGCACTGGGATAGAGGCCGTGCCACGTAGCAACTACGCAGATGTAAGTGGGTGGTGGGTGGTCCCCTCCCATGCAACGACCTCGTCTCGATGGCATGAAACCCAGCCCGGCACGCTTGGCTGGCTCGGCTCAAGGATCAGTAGGAGGACGAGTGCAAAAGACCCATCTCGTCAGCTTAAGGCAAGCGAGGGCCGTCTCACCCGCTCGAGAGCAGCACGGGCACGATCAGCTCGAGGGCACGATCAGCTCGAGGCCACGCGACACGTCCTGTGACGCAGCTCAGCCCAGCTTAGGCGAGCTGCCTCATGGTTACATCGTCACCAAGAGCGACTCTGGTCATCACCACAATGTCATCAGGCGAGCACTGTTAGTCAAATCCTCAACAGCTTAAGGGCTGTTTGTCACATAGTTACAGCACCAGTCAGCAACTGCATCATTGGGGTCGCATCGACACCAGCTGGACTGTCCGGGTATATGCATCCACATGGACTGGACTAACAAGTGTTTTGTAGAATTAGCCGTCTAGATAGTTACTAAGAATTTTGCTGCTTATGCCTGATATAGGAGGCACTAAGAGTTCCAGAGCTCTTATGTGCATATCGGAGGAACGCTAACTGGGTGTGATCGATAGGGGTGCTAGGCTCCGACGTGGACGCAAGACTCTGGAGTGAACGCTGGCATGATAAGTGTAAAGTGTACCACCGGCCTGGGAATGGCAGGGGGTGGGCGACAAGGTGGCACAGAGGTAACATCTGCGCCTCACAGAAAGAAAGTCCTGTCCGAGGCAGTTCGATTCCTGCCTAGGGTGCTTTTCTGTGTGGAGCTTGTGTGTTCTCTCCTCGTTCAACGTGGGTTTGCTCCAGGGTTTTTGGTTTCTTCCCACATCTAACAAGTACTCATTAATTCGTCAGTATCATAATGTAACACAGTGTCTCGAAAATATTAGCACCAGCCGAATACGTGACTGCCTTCCCTTCGCCAGTCTGGCTTCCTCACTACTCTATAATGATGTCAGTCGCCTTGGATAAGGACGTCTGCTAAATAATAATATATAGTAATCAGTGTAGGAGCATACCACACTCGCTTGAGAACTGTAAGGGGTGTGTGATAAGTATGTGGCACCACGGCTTCGACTGCGGACTTGTGACGGCTTACAGCGGTAACAACATGGCGAGGATCAGCACCCACTCCGCAATAGATCAGCCAGCGAGCACGGACGAGCAGAGACTTCTTGATTTTGATGCTTTATTGAAACCAGCAGACACGGGCCGGAGTGTAACGACATACAACGAGCAGCCTACATCGTGACGATCCCTCTCGTTCCCCCAGGAGATTCCCTCCCTTTGCCTCTCTAACCGGCCCTCCTTATATATCCCCGCACCCCCGCCCTCCAGCGCCCCGCAAATGACATCACCCCTCTACCGTAAACACATCACGAGACATCACGAGGCATCACGAGAAAGATGAGTCACCACATCACGAGTCGCCATATCACGAGACACTATATCATGAGACACTATATCACGACACATAGCGAGACGAAAACAGAAAGCCGACGCCCCGACGCCTCCCACCACGCCCACACTTCTCAACTCCACAGTCCCCCTCCCCCGGGCTTTAAGGCCCGTCCTCGGGCCATAACTGCCCGCCAGTAATTATTTTTAAGCAAATAAGACCCCCCCCCAAACACTGCGGCACCGCCATGTTAAGGCCCCCCCCCAATTCACATCGCGCAAACCACTGCACCACCACTTCTCTACACACACACAAACACACGGGCAATGTGTCAACTGTTGTGCCACTGCCCCCCACACACACACAGCACGCTAACGTTGCGTCACTGCTCCCCACACTCATACAGCGCGCTAACCGCTGCGCCACCGCTCCCCCACTCACACAGTGCGCTAACCGCTGCGCCATCACTCTCCCCCCCTGCGGCTACCGTGCTACCGCTCCCCGCGGCTACGGCGTGAACCGCTGCGCCACCGCTCCCCACGGCCACCGCGCTATCCGCTGCGCTACCGCTCCCTGCGGCTACAGCGCTACAGGCTGCGCTACCACTCCCCGCGGCTATGGCGCGAATCGCTGCGCCACCGCTCTGCACTGACTTCCCTCTGGGGTATGACGAGCCGGGTAACCTCAATAGGCCCCCCTCCCCCGGCTCCAGCGCCGACGAGGTGCCACCACAATAGCAGCCCCACATCGGTGACGGCTCCCGGCGGCCTCCGGCACCACGTGCGGCCCGCTAAACAACGCCAGGTCAGCCCGCTGGACTCTGCCACAGCTCCGACTCCTCCTCCCGCCTTCGCCGCCAACTCCTCCCGGGGTATGACGAGCCGGGGAACCTCAATGGGCCCCCACCCCCGGCTCCAGCGCCGACGGGGCGTCACCACAATGGCAGCCCCCCATCGTCGACGGCTCCCAGCAGCCTCCGGCACCACGCGCGGCCCACCGAACAACGCGAGGCCGGCGCGGGTCGCCGAGCCACACCAGGCCGAAACGCTGAGCAGCCGCAGTTCCGACTCATCCTCCCGCCTTCGCTGCACTCCGAGTCACGCCACCACCATGCTGCGACTCTCCTCTCCTCCGCAGCTCGCTCTCGCCGTTACTGCCCGTCCCTCCGGCCCGCGCCGCTCGCTCCACTGCTGGCTTGCTCACTCCATTCGCTGGCTCCGCCGCTGGACTCTTCGCCGCTCTCCCAGCCGCACTCGTCGCAGTATCCGACGTGAGTCCGCATCACCACTTCTGACACCATCTGTGGCACCACGGCTTCGAATGCGGACTTGTGACGGCTTACAGCGGTAACACCACGGCGAGGATCAGCACCCACTCTACGATAGATCAGCCAGCGAGCACGGACGAGCAGAGATTTCTTGATTTTGATGCTTTATTGAAACCAGCAGACACGGGCCAGAGTGTAGCGACATATGACGAGCAGCCTACATCGTGACGATCCCTCTCGTTCCCCCAGGAGATTCCCTCCCTTTGCCTCTCCAACCGGCCCTCCTTATATATCCCTGCACCCCCCCCCCAGCGCCCCACAAATGACATCACCCCTCAAACGTAAACACATCACGAGACATCACGAGGCATCACGAGAAAGATGAGTCACCACACCACGAGTCGCCATATCACGAGACACTATATCGCGAGACACTATATCATGAGACATCGCGAGACGAAAACAGAAAGCCGACGCCCCGACGCCCCCCCCCGCGCCCACACTCCTCAACTCCACAAGTATACTGTTGCAATATGGACCAGTTTCATCGTTTTTCTATACAGGCGAGGTGTTGTTTATGACCCCAGTCTGCAGTGTAAGTTTCTGGGAATCTGACTCCATTCTATCTTCCACGCCATACCGAGGCTCAGTTCCTTATTTCTCTATTTGGAGAGAGTTCCGATTTGTGAACTCCTGCTTCGCTGTGGCTCATGCAAAGAGTGGGTTTTCCGCCCGTTCGTCACACAGCCCTTTGTGAATCCACTGCTGGATGAAGAGTTCTCACAATGCTCTGCCGGTCATGGGGCTAGCTTGACGACACTTCACTTCACTGCATTGATCGGTGTGGGTTCTTGAAGATGGGTGTAGATACAATCTATTTTTTAATACAAGTTTTTTGTAAATGATTAGTAATCACAATTTCCTGTTTTCTCCAGGTACTTCGGTTTCCTCCAACAATCAAAAGATATGTTGCCATCTAAGTCGATTTTCTTGACTAAACTGCCCCAGGTGCCCTGGCATCCCATCATGGGTACAGCCCTCCCTTTCACCCTCTGCTGAAATAGGTTCCAGCTCGCCACGACCCTCTCTGGGCTTAAGCGGCTGCCGAAAATGAACAAATAAATTAAAATTAAAACCCAGCAACCATAACTACTTCCCACCCCAACATGCATTGCACAACCAGATGTCACAACTCTTTACTTTTTACGAACGCAACGAATTTGAAACTGCTGGGAGGAAACATTTATAATCATTTATGTGAAATTACCATTTTATCTTGAATTTGATGCACGGGGCACCATTTTTAATAACACTTTTCCCCAACTGGATTTTGTAAGTGAGACCACGTGTCGACGGCGCAGGTCTTGCCGTACACATCTGTGACCACCTTGTTATCGGTCCGTGTTTTCCGCTAAAGGCTCTCAAGTTGCAGGGAGGCAGACAGGGAGCTACCACCTGCCACCCGGTAAGGGTATCAAATGTCTTGGCTTGAAGTCGCCGACAAGTTGGGTTACTGCGGAGGGGATTGCTCGAGAAGTAGTGTGTCATTTCTTTCGTTACTTATGAAGAGACCCCGCCAAGTGAAGGTGTCAAGCAGCAACCCGTCTTCATTAACGAACGACAGAGAATCGAACTGTAGGTATAAGCATGTCTAATCGCGTCACTAAAGAGTGGCTTGCTCTGAGCGCGTGCTTTTTTCTCAGGAACTCGTCAACAACAGCGCTTCCTCTGCTCTTTCTCCCATTTTATCCTCATCCCTTGCAACACCGTTTCCCGCCCGATTTAATGCCTTTTCTCCCAACCAATCCCGAATTACCATCTGTTCGACCTGTCCGACCCCCCCCTCCCCCACGTAACAGAAACCCCGCAAGGGGTCAGGGCCTGGAGTGGCCCAGCCGGGGCACACTTCGCTTTGCTCCTGGTTCATCTCACGCCTTCCACACTTATATATTTCTCTACATTTGTAACAAGCTTAGTAGGTGGGCAAGCACGCACTGCAGACACTTGATGCACGCACATTAGCGACAACAATGTTTGACAATAAACCTTTAATAAGGGGTATTAATCATATGAAATCACATGCCTGTCAGAGCGATTGTTAAACAATGTTCACAAAATTGTGGTTGTTTTGCTGTTGTGCACTTGCTTTTGTCTGTAGCGCCTATTGTTTATGCTGTAGATCAAGAAGGCCTCATTTGAAAGAAATAAATGCCAAGGTGATGGTCTAATTTTATGTGTCGGAGGATCTCACAGGCTTAAGTAGCGTGGCAATCAGCAATACGATATTTACAGACAGCAAGGGCAGGCTCAAACACTCGCGTTTGGAAACACATACAGTACTCTTGGCTGAAGGCCAGTTGTGCGCTGTATGCAACGTATCACTGTACTTTGTTCATTATCGTGGTCGTGTTTAATACTGACCTCAAATAGACCAATGCTGACAATTGAGGGATTTGTTTCAGGACAAAAAAGAGAACCTCGGCTTAAATGCATAGTTGGGATGGTAAGCCTTCATTTAGAACAGGAGTTTGGTCCATGAATGCTCAATCGTCACATCTTAAAAACCAAACACAGTTAAAATGTCAAAACCATACGATTACAACGCACTGCGTGTTATAATCCGGCACGGATGGCTATTTTAAGTGGACTCCAATCCACAGTACAATATTACAGAACAACAGGACAGCTTTCATTTTTGTTTTTGATGTGGTACTAAAGACGGATGACCGCACTTGTCGATTAGGATCAACAATAGGTAATTCCTAAACCCAAGATAAAGTCTGGAGAGTTGTCTCATCTGCTCACCGGTTAAACCGTGTACAGTAATGCATGACATAACGCCATAAATAATCGCAGCGATAGGGTGAAGCAATATGTGATCTGAAAATTGCACAGCACAGTACTGTACTGTGAAGAGCAGAGGCCTCCTCCTGCAAATGATGTGCAGGCGCTGTTGCACCACACGAATGGCCGCATGCTGCAGGTAAAGCAAGATTCAACATGCGCCTATACATAATATATGCGCGAAATACTGCACACGCTTGCTTTTAGCGGCATTGCCAACTCTCAGCTACAAAATGCTGGGACGTATAATGGGAAAAGGAAGAATATAAACACGAGAAGAGGGAAGAACTACACCTATGTGTAATTTGTCCTAAGTGATGGCTTATTATTATAAAACATTATGAAATATTCTTGGACAATCGGAACAGGTTATAACCTAGGTTTGTACAGAAATAGTGCATAGTACACTCATCAGTAAGCTATCTGACTAAAGCTTTTGTGTTGGAGAGGCAGAAATATGCACGACCGGACTGTGGTGGGTGATTGGAAAGTCTGAGTTGATTGAACAAATATTATCGGAAGAAGACAGGGGGCAGCACATGTTCTAACTTGTTTGAGGGGCACAGTGCCTGTGATTGTTGTGTTTTGAGCGAAACAATTGATCAGTCCGTCAGTGAGAGTTGGGCGATATTATTTGCACCAATCGGTTGGAATATAAGGTGTACGAATTGGTTAACATTTTGTCCGTCATTTATATTTCAATTTCGTCCCTTATGAAGTTCTTATAATGTTCCTGTGGAACCAATGGCGAAATTATGTCTCGTTAGCTGCCCTAATACTTTGTTTAATACTTTGACAACCCTGTTATCATAACAGACAGTGGGCGTTTACTGCAAGAATTAACGTAAGGCTACAAAGTGGCGCTCAAGATCAATGAGCAAAATAAAGGTCAGATTTAAGATATCACGTGAAAGAAAACGCATCAGCGAATGCATAGATAGGGGTTTTACAATTTCCTCCTACATACAAAAAAATCATTAATTGGCCGATAATGTCACAATATACAGGACGCAGTGTCTGACAAATGTTGGCGCCGGCTGGTTGCCTGATTGCCATTCCCCCACCTCTCTACGGTTTCCTTGCACCTCTGTATCTGTGTCTCATCCATGAGAGTATCAAAATGATGATTTTAAGACATTAGGAATGCTTTTGAAAAACTGAGCTTAATTTATCGAAAGAACATACCTGTGTGCCTAAACATTAGCATTTATAATCAGTAAAATAAACCCGCTGACAGGGATGAAACATATGAACAATGGCTAAACTTGCATCATAGGATGAAAAACAGGCAAATGACCACGGGGAGAGAGGCTCCACACTTGGAATTACACCGATGGAGAGAAAGAGAAATACGTTTCCAAGATGGTGCGATAAGATCAACTCCCGCGTAGAAGCCGGGTGAATTGTTACGTCATGAGAGCCCTTAAAAGATGATGACAGCGCTTCGAAAGATCTTCATCCAGCAGTAGAATGATCATGTGCGAAGAAGGTTATAATTATGTTTATACCGCGGAACTTGAAATCATCACCATTGCAATTGAGTAACCGCCCATTACCTTGTGTGAGATTAAACACTGTCATCGTGGTGGCACTAGTAACACCCAACGCGTGATTGTCAATGGCAGAGAGGGACGGCAGTGAGAGATGACACCACATGTGGAAAACCTGAGCTCTGAATTTATGCTCTGTTCACACTTCTATCTGCACAGCGTCCCTATAATTTGAGTGACTCTTCTGTGAACTAAGGTGTCACGATCACTTTTAAGTGAATGAGTCTTTAAAGATTATTTGATATCGTTTGTAACAGTCGTCCATTGTGTAACTCAAATCCTGCACGTTCTTTATAAGCAACTGAACCATTTTTCACTTATAAGAGAATATATGCAACAATAATGCTTGAATGCTGTAGATCCCAGAGCGAATGGTAAAAGTTCAACTTCACGCATTGCTTATGGCATCCATTACTGAAACCATGTGGGATAAGATCGAGTCCATACAAACTAGGTTTAGAACTTGCAACCCCTATCATTGTGAGTCACATGCCTGGAGCGCAGCAGATCAAGGAGCCCTGAGTCTAATCCATACGAATTGTGAGTTTTCATCAGATTTTTTGGTGAAAGCATGCCAGTCGTTCTCCGATGTATTTTCTGGTTACGCCATGTAAGGATTTAGAAGATTTAACAGTTTAGCACCATGTGTTGCAAGCTTCTTTAATAACTGAATCCTCCAATAATATAAATTCAGCAGTGGGGATATTTTGTGCGAAGAAGGTAGTAATTATATTTATTCTGCTAAACTTGAACTCATCACATTTACTATTCAGGAACCGCTCAAAAACCACTGTCATATCAAAACAAGAGACAGCACAGAGAACAACGTGCAGTATAGCCCAATGCACAGCCACACGGCACAAGAGCAAACACCTACGGAGTACCAACACATGACAATGCCTCCACTATCACTATTGGAGTAAACCGATTGGTGAGCGGTCAGCACTATCCTCAGGGGTCTTGGTGAACTCTGCTGCCCAACAATGTTGTACTATATCCCACCGTTGTGGGTGCAGTACTGTGGGCGAATCAGCCCTCAAGTGGTCACACAATTTTCTTGGAGGCCAGTTATTGAAGTCAGGACAGCAGGACATCAGAGAGAGATCGTCTAATTATAGGAGGGGCATCTTTTCATGAGATGGAAATTAGGGGACTAGCCACAGACAAAGCAGGGAGGGGGAAATCACAGCTCCGGGGGTGGGAACAGGATATGGAAATTAGTGTCAAAGTGACCTAGAAACGAACTCACACAACAAAGAACACACGCATCACGCCCACACATATAAGGACACAATAGAAGCCACGCACGAACACTTCGCCTGAGGATGCCTCCAACGTGTGAGGCGAAACGTCGCGAGGAGAGGAGAGAGAGCCATCGACGCGGCTGTCCCGAGAGAGCAGTTTTTCGAAGCAATCATCATTGCCTGTATTATCCATCAATAATCCCAGATAATGATAAGAACTCAGCGCCTCTATGTCCGTGTTTTTTTATGATCCTCAGGCGCATCGCAACAAGGGGAATGAAATTAGCATCGTTCTCTGACTCCTTAATTTTAGTTGAAATTTCGCGGATAATAGGAACTCCGATCCGAGGGTCAGGATAATAATTATGAATCGGCCAAGCCGTGGCGGATATTAAGAGATGCAGAAGGCAAACCACAGATAATATGGAATAGTAGTAATAGTGTTTACTGCAGCAAAACAAAATGGTGGCTATGGGGAGCAGTGTTTAGTGCCCTGCACTACAAATCTGTTTACCTAAGTTTGATTCCCGTGTCCACGGTTCACATCGGTGAAGAATGACATTTATACTGGTCCTGAACTGCACCCTTCCCACCTCTGCCTCCCGTCTGTCTGCGCTAGCTCATGCTGACCGGCAGGGTAAAGTAATACAGGTTCAAATAACTGCCAAAGTCTGACGCGAGATGGGAATGCCATCAACCACGGGTGGATTGACAAAAAGGGCTGAGAATCGCTAAATTATTGAAGTGGAGGGAAATGTACTGTTGAAATAAAATGCACCACAGGTATGCAAGTCTTTCAGCAAAATGTCCATCAATTATGCAAATGAAAAGTCTCCAAATGACGTCGCCGCACAGGGGGCAAGATGCTGCAAAAGATCACATTTACATTTCTCTCAGCAAAGCAAACAGTGGAATAATCATGCTGCTGGCGACTCTGAAATCATGTCTCTATGCATGTTTATATATTTTTAGTCGTACAAAAGAGCAAGTATAAGGTCAGGATACTAAGAATACATTTAAGAGCCCCGATGGATTCATATGTATGACATAGTAAAGAATGACCTATTTTTGGTTTGTATGCACAGTACAAGTAGCGTGTTTGTGTGAAACACAATTCCGAATTGAATAGATATAAAATCCACATTTCTCCGCCCCAAGTGTGCGATCAATGAAGTCATAGACAAACATTAAACATTAAATGCTGTAGATTGTATACACTGCAGTACAGAGTATTTATAAGCAACTTAAAAAATCCTAAGTGCCTGTTTAATGAAACATGTTAGGATGTAAAGATCATTAAGACCATGGGCAAACATTATAAAACACTTACTGTGGATTATTGTTGACTTTGAACAACTATTTTAAAATAAATCTAATTTTCTCCCAAAACCTGTTTTTGTTGTACTAGAGTTCATGACAGTGTATGTATTTGCTACCCATATCTGTCTTTAAAGGAGAGTTGCACAAAAGGTTTAATACTAAATGATTTTGAACGCATTCTCCAGAAAGTAATCACTGTATCTCCCATGCCAGAGTAGGCAAAATGCACATGAGCCACAAACTGGTTAAAATACTGCGAGTGCTACAGTACAGTACTACGCACAGCATTACGTATTCCCTGTAAGCTGAGTATATACTTGAAATTATAATAAACAGTTCTGGCAGTACATTAAATATGCAAGACCGGCATTTATAATTGCATCATTTGTCAGCCTGGCGCAGCATTTGTTGCTAAAGAAATGCCATTTTGGGCTAATGACCCCTTTTGTAGACAAAACCCAGGGTAGCAAGATGATATTTACCACAAATCAGGTTCCAGTTACTTGCACAGTAAATGGGGATTTTTGGAGCAGGTGGCTTGCCGTTCCCTGCGGGGTCGTGTCTGGGCTGGTAAGGGCTCATAACTGCGGCGCCGTTTATGGCAGTCATCCCACTCTTTCATGAAAAGAAATGAGTCGCGCAGGACGTGGCAGCTTCAACAGATATATTTACCGTTGGATAAAATCTGTGCCTGGCAGAATGGGCAGCTGTACTGAGATTTGATCCTAAGCTCTCTCTTTCACAGTAGAGTTATTACTCCGTGTCAGAATTTCGGTTGATAACCGATGGTTGGAGCCTAATTTGACCGTTAAGCTCACTGCTATCATCTTGCAACATGACCCTTGACCCCGAGAGCAGTGACTTTCTTCTTTTTAGGTTCTCTGTGGCGGTGCCCTCTATGATATGAGGAAACATCCGTTTTCCCTTGGAAAATTTGCCTCGCAATACTCATTAAAGTTCACTACAGAAAGTGGGATAACGCACATCTCCGCGGCCAGTTTCCCTGTAATTGCTTGTTTACATTTGCAGTAACAAAAGGCGCATATTATACGAAACAATAGGGCAGGAAGAGGCTCAATAATAAGAGTACTCGTATGGAGAGAACAATCGTAGGACATTGAACAAACACAGCAGTGGAGTAGAAATATAATTAAGATGGAAGGAACATTGTGTGGTGCAGACCAAAGAAAAAAAAGAAACCAAATAAATGGTTGGGCATATCCAATTATCTCGAAAACAGAGCAAGGGCCGTAATTAGGACATTGTCATGACAATGCTGTGTTATCTCTGTAGCTATTGATTTTTGCAGCAAATACTTATTTTGTTCATGCAAATTAAATATGAATAGGATTATTTTAATTGAGTGCTCCATCGAAATAAACTGCAGGGTTTTTTTGTTTGGCGGTGGGAAGGTTCACGTACATTTACATTGATTGGACAGGTGCACTAATACAATATATGCCTTTTCGTATTAAACGTAACAATAGCCATGACTTGCAGAGCTTAGCTCCTGTCCCGCTATTGTCATAATGGGAAACAGAAGAGCATTGTGTAGAGTGCTAGTCCAGAGGGATCTCTGCCGTTAATTCACACATTCTCCAAATTGGAAATAGTGCACGTAAAAAAAAATTAGTTGCTACAGCTTAGGTGTATTTGTACAGCACTTTTTTTCCCACTGTACGGAACAATTTTAAATCACATGCCTGTTTAATAAACGACCTCCGTGGCAGTGGGACCACCCCGATCACCACTATCTTAGTGCTGGATGGATATTAAGTGCCCAATAACGGTGAAACAAAACTCTCCCCGTTGCAGAATTAAGCAGAATTGTGAGACTGTCCTTGATTTGCGCTGGACAGCCTTAAGCAATTGCCACTAACCACTAAAAAGCACGTAGATATAATGTGAGCAGGGAACAAAATGGCGTCACGACGACTGTGGGGGCAATATGAGTGTAAAAAGCATTTTGAGAGCTCAATATTTAACGTACATGCTAACCCACGCTTCTTAATTTGATTCCAAATTGTCACCCGCAATATCAATACACTTATCCTATTATGGGGCTATAAAGTCACACGGTTCATAAACACGAGGCTTTTATTACAAACCTAATATTAGGTCGTCACACTTTTTTGCTTGGATGTTATTGTCAAAACAATTTGTAGCTACTCGCCTCATATCATCGGTGATTGCGCTCAACAAAAGGCTATTTTTTGTTCTTGCTTTTGGAGATGACGGTTTGCCAAATTGCTGTTCAGAACCTCACGGGTGTAAAGAGTTCACTAACAAAATACATCCAAAGTTCTATGTAATTGCGAAAGGTACTGCATTCTAAAACGCGATTGTTAAAACTCATTCCATAAATTTTCCGACAAGGTAGGGTAAATAATGCATAAGATACGGTATGCTGGGTTGTGTAGAATTTTACAATCATGTCAGGTGCTTTTTGTAATATTAAGTTATAAACTGACCTGTAAAGTATGATATGAATAAAACAAAGTATGGTATTACTGCACTTTCCACTGGTACAGATTATGTATCAGATTAATAATTGATTTGCATTGGTAGTCATGACTACTGAGCATATGGAATAGTACAGTAAAAATAAATAGTTATTACAGTGATACTGCACAATAGAGTGCAGATCTTGTTATCTGCAAAACTATTATATTTGATGCCTAATATTAGCAGGTTTTTGCTCAACCATAAATATTCAAGACATCCGTAATATGGCTTTCTATTTATCCACAATGTTGCAGACAAGAGCAACATTATAGTAAGGGCTGCATATGGGTGTTTACATCATATCATCTATGTTATCTGTGTCAAATATAAAGACAGAAAGGGCAATGAACCAAATTCTTTGCATTATCCATGATGATCTGTGGTCTGGTGATGATAATTAATTATTGTGATGTTAATGGCTGAAGATAGTAGTCAAAATTGAATCATGCTTTTTAGGATTTAGCCTTTGAGCACTGAGAATTGCTTTTCAAAGCTATTGTTTTGAGATAGCCATGTCAAGAGTTCCTTCTCTCTCCTCTGCGATGTTTCACTTCCCACGTTGGCGGCATCCTCAGGATGTCTGATGATGCCTCCAACATGCGAGGCGAAACGTCATGAAGGAGAAAGGAAGAGCTTCCAGCACGGCTATCCCGTAAGGACAACTTTGGAAAGTAATCATCATGCATTGAGCCATGGAAACTTATAGAGTACGGTGATATGATCAATGATTGTTTCAACCGATTGTTGCTACTCACTGGTAAAATAGAGAGATTGCCAGATTAGACATGGAATGAAGCTGTCAAACTTTCCAAGGGCCCAACTGGAACACGCAGCGACCTACTGGCCCCATTCTCATCTCATTTCATTGTCTGAAACCGCTTAGTCCTATACAGGGTGACGGTGAAGCCGGAGCCTATCCCGGCAGACACAGGGCGCAAGGCAAGGATATACCGACGATGGGACGCCAGTCCATCGCCGGGCCCCATTCTCTCTCATCCCAATTACTAGGCCTGCCCAACTAATGGCATTGCTTGTTATAAAATGTGTTCCGTGGTGCCCAGCCTCGCACGTGACAGGCTAGGTGCATTGCGAGGGGTGCGCACGAGGGGTAACTCGAGGTCAACAAAGAGATCGTAAACATCACGTGGCTCGGAGAGCAACAGAGAAAAAGTGGGTCGCGCAGACGCGGCGGATGGAGGAGAGGCGTGGCGTGATGTGGCATCCGGGAGATATATAAGCGCAGTGCGCGCAGGCGCAGACGAGAGTTCTCCTGGGAATTGTGGAGGAGGCAGCGCAAGATGTAGACAGAAAGGTTGAGCGTGCGCACGCTCAGCGTGTGGGGGGGTAGGAGTCGATATGTGGTGTTACCCCGGTCGTTATGTGTGTTAGTCAATAAAGCATCGAAAACCCCAGACGCCTCTGCTGATCTATCGTGGAGTGAGTGCCGGTGTTGCCGCTGAAGCCGTAAGAAGCCCGCACCACGTGGCCGCACGCACATGTTGGAACCCGAGTGTCTGGTGGAGCTGCGATGAGTTCGACTCCACGAGGGGTGTTGGGAGGCCATAAGGCGAGCCGATGGGCTATGTTGACGAGGTGCAACACAGCGGGCGGAGCGATGGAGACAACGTGGTGTGGTGGTGCGGCGCGCCCTACTGCTCCGAGCAGCAGAGATGATTGTGAGTGTGCGAGTGACCTCCAGAGGTGGTTTGTTAGCAGACCGAGTACCCCCCCACTGGCTTGAGTCGACATCGTTGTTGTAGTGTCGTGTGTTCCCCAGTGTGTGTTAGCAAGCCGAGTACCCCCCACTCGGTAGAGTCGACATTGTTATGCTACGTTGTGTTCCCCAGTGGGTGAAGTGAGAGCTGACGAGACCTCTACGTGTCGACAGGGAGACCACGGGAGAGGGGTGTGTACGGGGGTGCCTTCGAGCGTCCCCCCGCCCATGGGAAACCCCGGGAGCAGTGTAGATGTCGGCGGCAGATGACGATTCTGTGGTGTGGCATGAGTCGATGGTACGACGAGTCTGTGGTGTGGCACGAGAGTGGTGCGACGAGTCAGTTGGTGTTGCGCGAGTCGGTGGTGTGGCGTGAGTCTGGGTGCGGTGGTGGCGACAGGTCCGAGGGAACTTTCTCCACCTGGGGGGGTGTGTGGTGCCCAGCCTCGCGCGTGACAGGCTAGGTGTGTTATGAGGGGTGCGCGCGAGGGGTATCTCGAGGTCATCAAAGAGATCGTAAACATCACGTGGGTCGGACAGCGATGGAGAGTAAGCGGGTCGCGCAGACGCCACGGATTGGAGGAGAGGCATGGCATGATGTGGCGTCCGGGAGATATATAACGCGGTGCGCGCAGGCGCAGACGAGAATTCTCCTGGGAATTGATGAGGAGGCAGCGCAAGATGTAGATAGCAAGGTTACGTATGAGCGTGCTCAGCACGCAGGGGGGTAGAAGTCGATGTGCAGTGTTACCCTGGTCGTTATGTGTGTTAGTCGACAAAGCATCGAAAACCCCAGACGCCTCTGTTGATCTATCGTGGAGTGAGTGCTGGTGTTGCTGCTGAAGCCGTTAAAGGCCCGTGCCACGTGGCCGCACGCGCACGTCAGAACCCGAGTGCCTAGCGGAGATGCGACAAGTTCGACACCACGAGAGAGGGTTCTCTGTCGGGCACCACAACTCTGGCTCCCACTCACAGGTTTTGCCTATTTGTCTGCCACCCCCTCGACATACGTTGGTAGCTCCACCCTTTCAGTGTGTAATATATTATAATGAATAATTAATAAATACTATTTGTAAAACACACATATTCATCCAATTTGGATGGTATCACTCAAAAATAGAATGACGCAAGGCACGAGGTAACCTGTAGGGAGGGAGTGGTGGGGGTCGAACCGTGTGGTTAGCTGGCTGCAACTTGTCAGATACTGCATTCTATATATTATGATGCCATCGGCGAATTAAATAATGCGTTTTTTTGTTGTTGTGGGAGGAACCCAGAGAGCCCAAAGGAAATCCGTGTAAAATAGGGAGAGAACAGACAAACTCCACACATACAGGTGCCGAAGGTAGGCATTGAACTGCCTCAGGAAGGTCTTTATTCTATCTTTGGGGTGCATATGTTACCACTGTGCCACAAAATGTTGGATAATTCGAAAAATTGTTTCTATTAATAGGCAAATATGACTTGTTGTGAAATGATGTAACGAACATCTGAGCTGGGCATCACCTCTGCTTTCCTCACCAACAGTGAAGCTACTTAATCTTGGGTCTTATGACTTCTGTTAGCACCAAGACGTGTTAAATTATTATGCAGTAAAATATGTGTTTTAAAACCATTGAGATGTATGCTTAAGAATTTAAAAACACCCATTTTTAAATATTTAACTCTTCGTGCAATCACTGTACAACATGTCATGTTTTCTGCATGAAAATGAATGGCTCACTTTGTATGAGATTAATGGAAACGGAACATATACATGTGTGCGTGTTCACAGCTGAAAGTTTCTGTAGCTAAATACTTGCTTCCGAACTGCTAAGCGAGACAAAAAAGTGAGGCAGCCCAAACAGTCAGCACACTGATGATTTTGCACGACATTTTGTCCCTCAACATTGCCACAGCGTGCTCTACACACATGAACTATTATAACCTATAAA
Organism: Mordacia mordax; assembly: GCA_036362905.1. Taxonomy (NCBI): domain Eukaryota; kingdom Metazoa; phylum Chordata; class Hyperoartia; order Petromyzontiformes; family Petromyzontidae; genus Mordacia; species Mordacia mordax. The sequence continues at coordinate 22,372,687 of JAZEWT010000011.1, forward strand.
CCGACCTTTAAAGAATGCCTACGCATGAAGCTGTTCTATTTAAGCTAAAAGCTCGATAAAAGCCCCATACAGTACGGTATATGAATCACTTTTGCAAGGCGGCCTTCTTCAACGCCTCAAGCAAATGGCATGATTTTTTTTGGGAGTTCCCAAAGTCAAATTCACTATGTGCTTTCAAACGTTACATTGCTGCCATTGTTGGTAACCGTGCTAAAAGCCTCTCATCATGTTCAATGTCTGCATTTTCAGAGGCAACGATAGGTAAGACGCTGTCATGTTCAGTCATAATCACAGTCTTTAATGCCAACGAATTAGAAGCGATGTCAGGGACATGCTTACAAAGGACAGTAATGGTGCGTTAGGTCGGTTCAACGAACCTACTCACGTTTTAGATTATTCTTTATTAGCGACGTGTGCTTAAAATAAATATATAATAGCTCGCCGCCCTTTGTCAGTCCACTATTCGCCGAAGGCTTAGGTCATACTTCCCCACAATGGCCAATGTGTGTTTAATGAAGTTAACGGAAAGGGTAAGTGCCCAGGACTGGTTCGAATTTCACTTGAGACCGATATCATCCATGCACAGGAATCAAACCAAGGTTTCCAGGCTCATTCCACAGTCCATTTGACAGTTGTTTTTATTCAGCTGGAGGGATCTGTTGAGCTGTGTAGCTCTTTTTAACAGTTGTTCAGCGGGAAGGGATATGCCAGTTCCAACATCTCAGGGCACCCGGGGCCATTTAGTCATGACAATTAACTTAGGCAGCACGTCTTTGGATTGTGGGAGGAAACCAGATTATCTATGCAGACACTGGGAGAACATGCTGACGCCACATAGAACGCACCCGATCCGAGAATCCAACCCCCGAGGTTCTTGCTGTGAGGCAACAGCGCTACTCCCTGCACCGCCAAGATAAGGACAGTTTAGTTGTTTTAGTCGAGTCCACTAACAGTCAACTAAACACTGTGCTACAATCATCTCATCTCTGTGTCAGAAAGCTTATTTTTGTACAGGGTTGCGGTGAGCCGTAGCCTACCCCGGCAGACACAGGGCGTAAGGCAGGGATAAACCCACGATAGGACGCCAGTCCATCGCCCTTTGCTACAAGCCACCTTAAAATTCACATCATTGTGCTCTCAAACATGCAGCATATTTATTTATGGAAATAATGTCATAACTCACTGTACCGTATTATTAATCATCACCAACCATGATCAGTCTGCTGCTGGATGAAGGCAACTGCCATTTTTCTCGATCCAGTGTTGTAGTATATTAGTCGCCGCACTGTAACAAGTCACTAAAGCTATGCTCAAAAAGAGTCAGGACCGTGTGATGCCAAGCAGTAACCGCTGTGGTGACGTTCTTTTGTTTGTTTGCAATTTTAAATTTTGAAACTGTACACACGGTTGTAATTGGTTTATCGCCAAACAGACATGCTGTGCGACGATCTGGAGTGGCAGATCAGTGGTTAGCGCAGTGCACCACAAACTTGGTGACATCGGTTTAATTCCTTAATATGGCTAACACGAGTGGCCCTGTGTGCTGCGATTACCACGTGGCGCTGGTCAATAACCCCAATGACACGTTTTTCTGGAGCCTTCACCCAGAGAAAGAACTAGGGTCTGTGCATTATTATTATTCTCTACTAAATAACAATAATTATGATTTTTGTCCTTTGGATTTTAAGATTGCGTCGTTAAACGTGTTGACGTGAGCTCAGAATACAAACATTGTTCTGGGCAATGATTACGCAGAGGAACACTGAGCAGTGGTTAGTGCGCTGATCAGCGATCTGAGTTAGATTCCTGACATGGTTAATGTCAGTGGCTCATGTTTTTTTTTAAATCAGGTCTTGGGCATCCCTTGCACTAACGAACACACACCAGGGATGTGCAATATGGTTAAACATCCTTCATGAGCGTCACGATATCTGGAGGCCTTCCATCCAGAACTTGGTGCACGAGGGGATACAATTATTAACTGTAGGATTAATACACTTGCTTCTACGATAGCTAGAATGTGTTGCATTGCAATTACATTAAAACATAAAAAATGCAAAGGAAAACTACTGTGCATCCTTCATTGTCGTGCAACTCAAGTTCAAAATATATTCCTTGAAAATTTGCACCACAAATAATCATGGAAATCCATCTATTCCACAACCAGCAACAAACACATTTTTTTTTGCATTTTAATAATCCTGTATTGCTCACCAGAGCTGTGCAGACTGATGAAAACACAATTCTGACTAAATTATAGCAAAAAAAATGCTCAGAAGGCAGCCAGCATGGGCCGTTTAAAACGTTGTTACATCGCTGATTTGTATTTAGATTACGTACATCATGAATGTTATTATTCTTTACCAACTCCACACTTAAATGCTATGCAACACGCTTTATACTCGAAATGTTTTAATAACGTCCCATATCGTGACATCATCAAACCGGAAATCATGGGAAAATATTTTTTTGGAATCATGACAGGCGTAATGGTATTGAAGTAAAAACAAGAAATCAACAAAATAAGCCATAGATCTCACCTTGCACCGCATGCGTGGCAAGAGGCATGCCTCACACTCCATCACAAACACGTGCATTCAGCTATTAATTTTAACCTCTTTGTCTTGGGTCAAATTAAAAATTTTCCCAGATACATTTCATCTAGTTGCAATTGAATAAAAGCAATTTGAGACGATGGCAATTTCTTTACAAATCATTCACCACATTAACACCACTTCTTTGTGGAGTGCTATAGGTACAGATGAGGACAGGGATGCAAAATTAAGTGTCCGCACCCCAAAGCCACTCAATAAAAAACCCATCGCAAACCGTATGTGTGAATTCATATTTAGACACTTTACCTCCAATATAAACTGAGCATGCCATGTGGGAAATATTCAGTCGTGTGGTTTACAAGTGCAGGTCGATTTTTTGCAAACACGCCATGCATAAGTGTGACACAATCAAGCGTCATGAACAATGATTGTATAAAAAATAAAGAACAATAAAATAGACCTAACGTTGTAAAATGTTGTAAACCCTCGCTTAAGCAGTGTATATATATATATATATACGTTAGTCACGATATCATAGCTTTTCATTCATCTCATCTCATTGTCAGAAACCGCTTAGTCCTGTACAGGATCGAGGAGAGCTGGAGCCTATCCCGGCAGACACAGGGCACAAGGCAGGGATATACCCACGATAGGACGCCAGTCCATCACCGGGCACTGCGGGCAATTTAGTCTGCAAGCCAATTAACCTATGCAGCAGCAAGTTTTTGGACTGTGGGAGGAAACCGGCTTTTCATTGGGGGAGCAAAAATTCATGCTGTCGGTTGCAACTGTCAAAATGTATGTTTTTATATTTAGAATTAGCAGTAATTTTTCATACCCGTTAGCAAGTTTCATCTGTTTAATATAGCAAAAAATCCCACTATTAAAATGCAACTACCCTTTTTATGGTCCCGTTGTTGTGTCAGCGCACAGCAAGAAAAACCACACTTGTTCAAGGTACATTGAGTAAACACTATAACACAGTTTCACTGTCAGGATCCGTCGCGCACGGAACTGGCAAATCGCATTGTCATCGTTATCTGCCATGATCCATCCACTGCTAGAGGAAAGCCTCTCCAAGCCGTCGCCATCTCTCGCGACCCTGTGATATAAGTATCTACCCAGCACCTGCACATTGCTCTATCTCCTCCTGCGGTTATTATACTTGACTATTGTACATCATCAGCGCTTCGATACATGTGCTCTCACGCTAAATTGGGATACTGGTATTAGATTCGTCACTTTGACAGTGGTAATTTTAATTGAGTGCATGCATATTATTCAAAAATGAGCATATATGACTGTACACGTGTATACAATTTTAAATAAATACACGAAATTCGTATTCAGATAAATGGCAATACAGGCCAGCAGATTGTAATTTTGTGTCATCATTGAGATAGTATGGAAATGCTATTTTGTCCACACGTAATTTATTTCGCAATATATTTCTCATGTGTGCATGTGTGATGATGAATACCATTATCGTGTCAAAATTTCAGGCTTGTCATTTGATATTTACTCACTCGCCGAAAAATGCAAGCCTTGTAATTTTGTACGCGTAGGGAAAGTTCAGATGTTTTTCTTTCCAGCGTATAACGTTAACGAATAACTATCCACACGCTTCCACCCAGCCATTAACAGTAGAAGACATAACAATATAGCATGATTAAGCCAGCTTAAGCGCAATTTCCTGCAATCTTGCACAATTCAAAAGTCTTGCTTTTTTATTATAAGCTTTAAGGCGGCTTTTTCAACTTCAATTTTTAGTACGTCGCTCCGTGCTCCAGCAAGTCGTCACTTGCGGCTTCCGGCTCCAGTTAATCGTCACGATAGACCGTGATTTGTTGAAGATGCGTTTCATACAGTGTGCAATCTTTTGACACACACACACACACACCGATGGCGTATATAATCTTAAACAATCGAGCGGGGGACGACGAATGCTGAATGACTATTGAAACTCAGATCTCGCACGGCTTCTCCTTGTACTCACAAAAGGCATCAAATGAAAATTTGGCTTCTTATCCCCGGTGACTCAGATCTCTTTTTTAACGTTGCACAACATGCCTACCGCGCAGACATGCAGTACTAACTTTCTCCATCGGACTCATGCACAGACCACAAAATCAGTTCTGCCTGGGTCTGGCAATCAGCCTTGGCACAAAAACCCAAGTGTCAACGGAATCAACACTGCAGTATAATGAGCTTGCTCACAGTCATCTGTATCAAAGCGATACCAATGTAGAATAGTGAGCAGTGGCGATGCAACGTTTACCACACTGCGTTATAAACACAGCGACCCGAGTTCGATTTCTGGTCACAGCAAGCACAGGTGACACATTTTATCCAGAACCGACCGTGGGCCCTCACCTGCCAAACCGCACTGACCAGCATGGTGAAGTATGTACAAACAACCCCACGACCCATGTGACATGAAGGGTGGGGGGTGGCGGGTTTTCCACCTATCAACGGATTGGCAAAGCGGTGCAAATTTATTATTGATATTAATTCAATATATGATGAGCTGATGCTGTCAGCAATGACCTCTTCATATGTCAGTGAAATGGAAAAATCTCTGGCTAAGGGACAGCGTGGACATTCAGCTCTGTCAGTGTCACAGAGTGTGAGGGTGGATGACCGTGAACTCTTGTCAGCAGAGGAAAATGAAACAAGCAATTACGCATTGCATGTGCGCGAAAGACAGCAATAACTTTGCAGAAAAACGGACCGATCAATATTTTTCATCACTGGGGTTGCGTGCAATAAGACAAACTTTTAACAGGTGCTAAATGAAACGACATAAAATTCCTCGATTTAGTACACTGCGGGACTTAACTACGCTGCATTTTACTTACGTATTGTCAGTTTATTTTTTGCATCTTTATTTTGTATTGAAAAAGGCGACAATGTGGTGTCACGCGGCCCATCTGCGCAGGGATTCTGTAGACTCCTGAACCACTCCATACCCCACCCAATAACCTTGAATAGAAGTTCTACCCACACATTGTTAAAATGATTCATGTTTCTACATTCGTGAACCTACAACAGCAGTCGTCAGTTCCTACAGTTGTACAGACAGCAGAAGGCAGGCTTTAGAGTAAAGATGGAGGAATGAAGTGGTGGTGTGTTTGGTAAACATTCTCCACGCATTGTAAATGTTTACAGTGACTACAACCACATGTTAAGTGAACATGCATCGGCAAGAGTAGGTAGAAATAAAAAAATGGGTTCCTCAATAACAGGAATCCACGCTGTATATTTACATTTCACAAAGGCTCATATTGTTCCCATAATGTCGATGCAATTCAGGTGCAGGTTCGTGTTTGTAACAAAAGTGGCTTACATGGCAAAGGCTGCAAATTATGTTTTACTGTTACATTACTCCAGCAACACCTAGTGCTATGGCAGTATCAACATTAATTCACGTATTAAAAACACGCAATGCTCCTGAGCAAATGTTAAAGGACCGACGAGGTTCAAGCACAGAACCCTAAGTCATTACATATTGTTATTATTTTTTATTCTGATGTATGTACGAGTGAAATACGACTTCTAAGCATTTGCTGCACTATCATGGCTTTGATCATAAAGGGCTAAAACCAAAGGCAGTCATAAAGTATTCATGTTAATACAGCACTCTAACAAATGTTTAAGGGACTACATGGGCAGGCGCAGTCGCCGCATTGAGAGACACTACGATCTCAGCTCCGAGCCAAGTCCTAACGAGCAGAATGTCAGACACCTCAGGTCTCCCCGCAGTCGGATGGCTGCTTTGAACGATGCGTTTCCTCTCCTCCGAAACGCTGCCCCATGTTCCCGTCTCGTTCCCCAGTCCGCAGTTTTGCTCGAGCCAGCTTGCTTTGATGTTGTTATTACAGTACCAGCGCCTCCAACTTGGCAGTGCGACGCTGTAACAGTAGTATCTTACACAACGCGGTGTGAGCTGTTATCTCCACGCAGGGGTCCGGCTACTCCCGCTGGCTGCCTTGACGTTTTAACCACAGCATCAGTATCTCCAACTTAGCAATGCGTCACTGACCGATGTCTTCCGTGGAGCGTAATAGTGTAGTGACACCAATATTTAGACATTGCCTTCACACTGGGGTTTTTTTTTACAGGAAGCGCGCTAAATTACAGTTTCAAAATGAGGACAATGACAAGCGATAGAAACAAGGATTCCCCCATGAATCAAAAGACTGCCAGGGCGAATGAAGGTTGTTAGTGAACGCTTATTAAGATGCTGACTGAACACACCCACATACATCTGAGCGGGCTGACGGCTCAGATAAACGTGTCATTCGCGCACAACTACAGATTGAACAGTTGATCGACATAAAATCAGAGACGGTTACACAACTATATGATTACCTACAACGCTGCACGTGAAGCAACCCCTTAAATACTGCCACACAGCGCTATACGCGCGTGTACATACACCAGCACATACTAAAACAAAGCGTGCTGACACGGCGTGCCACAATCTATTGCTCGCATTATATTATCTAAATTGTATCTTTAAACATCATAAGTACATACACGCGTCGCCTTCGTGTCCACCAGATTTATGTTTTTAAATGATCCTCGCAAAGTAAAGTGTGTGTGCGGTACAGCATTACCTCTCGTGGAGCCAGTTAAGTGAGTACGTTTTCACGCTGACTCGTGACACGTCACAATAAATTCACAATTTGCACGCCGCTACATTTCATATTCGGCGTAACGAAATCGCGAACAGAGAGACAAACACAATACAGTAGGAGTTTGCGATTTTAGACAGATGACTCGTTGCGTAAGCCGCAGTACGTTTATAGATTTAATGGGATGTAGTGCCCGCCTGCACGCTGCAACGAACGGGCATTATCGGCTGAAGGTACAGGACGATGAAGGTACCTATGGTCACATTGCACCGCGCGTACCATCAATAACGGCCCTTGCCCGCGTGCGCGAGCTACAACGTTGCAGACCGCGAATGCAGCACCAGCAGCAGGCAGCACTGACCGCTCACAATTATTCACACAATTTCCAAGAGCTGCAATAGCAGCAACATGAAGATAAAAACGACGCAGCGATTTAGAAGCAACCCTTCCACCCACGAGGAAAAAACAACATCTCTATGGAAAGGAGGAGGGAGGAGGGAGGGTAAAAGCAATTCAAACAAACCGGCAGATAAAGGACACCGCTCGTAGGAAAAGTGTGGCATCGGAAGAGCTGTGCAGGTCGCTTACTCACCGCCTTTACAGAGAAGCGGCACAAAAATCCGGTGGACACAACTGTAAATATCGCCTCTTAATGGCAAACCATGGAGCCCCGGACGAGCGAGCGGTGCTTATTGCGCCTGTCTGTGCAGCTGTGAGCGCACGGCGAGCTGGCGAGATCACGGCAAGAGCGCCAGGGAGGAGGAGGAGGGGAGAGCGCGGCTGGGAGAGGGAGAGTGGAAGAGGATGGGCGGGGGGGGGCACGGCTCTCTCCCTCTTGTGACGTCACGCAGGGGAAATCTAACGCGGGCCGTGCGTGCAAGCGTGTCAGATGTGCGCGTGTCGGTGTGTGTGTTGGTGTGCGTTGGTGTGGGTGCCTGCCAACAGAATGTTGTGATGGGTCTAGTGCGGCAGTGTGAGCAGGTGGAGGAAGGTGCATACCTACTTCCAACCTGCTTGCAACCTTCTTGCTCCAAGCCCGCTGCCGCTGGCTAGCCCATGTGGTGAACCCGTAAGCAGACCAGTGTCTAAGCCTTCCCTTCGCAGTACATGTCCTCTCCTTCACCAAGACTCCTGCCGGGCCGCCTCATGGCATACGCGGTAAATGAGTGTCTACTTGACCTCAGGCAAATCAGTAAGGGATTTCGGAGCTGCAGTGGTCCCTAGAGGCACGGTGCGCAGACCATGTGGCATGTCCTGGTATCATTCATCGTTCAATATCAATACCCGCGTAATGCTGTACAGGGTCGCGGGTTGGGGGGGGGGGGTTGGAGCCAATCCCGACCGACAGAGGGCGCAAGACAGGGGAATACCCAGGACGTGACGCCAGTATATTGCAGGGCACACTTTTTGTGGCAATTTATTCGGAGGCCAATTAACCTAGGCAGCAGCAGCATGTCTTTGGGCGGCATGCCCTAGTATCGTTCAACAATTGCCCTGCTGCCTTGTAGGTGAGTCTGGGAAGACAAAAGTTAAGAGAGCTCTTACGCTGACAGCAAAGCAAGGTGTGGTGGCCACGCTTCAAGACGATTCTCTAAGTGGTTTTCCAGCAAGAGTTGCCAGTCGTCTGGGGTCTCCCTTGCCACTGGAACTATCTAATCTACAACCAAGAATGTAGCGCTGGACAAGCGCACTCCCAATGCCACTGTAAAAACCATCACCGCGCAGGTATCTTCTCCAACAATCATCAATGCTGGTGGCGATGGAGTGTCTGTTGGGCTGGTCTGTATGAGCTGGAAGCATTTAATAAGACCTCTGCACACCAGTGGCCCAGGGCAACGATCGTCATCATATGGGATTGAGTTGCAGATTCTTTCAGCCAATCCCTGTGTATCTGAACATCCCTGTTCGGGGATCACACTGCTCACCCCAGTTGGGGAAAAGCTTAGAAAAGGTTGCCTAAAAATTACCCATTCGGTAAACGTACCTGGACAGAAAGCCATGCCCGTCAGGTTATTCCACTTTGTGGTCGAAAAATACGAAAAATCGAACAAGCACACGGGTGGCGCGGTGGCCCAGTGGTTAGCGCTGACGCCTCACAGCAAGAAGGTCCCGGGTTCGAATCTATCGGCTCGGGTGCCTTTCTGTGTGGAGTTTGCATGCTCTCCCCGTGTCCGCGTGGGTTTTCGCCAGGTACTCCGGTTTCCTCCCACAGTCCAAAAGCATGCTCCTGGATAGGTTGATTGGCTCGCAGACTAAAATTGTCCCGCAATGCCCGGCGATGGACTGGCGTCCCGTCGTCGGGTGTATTCCTGCCTTACGCCCTGTGTTTCCGGGATAGGCTCCGGCTCACCGTGACCCTATATAGGATTAAGCGGTTTCAGATAATGAGATGAGATGAGAACAAGCACACCTCTAAGAAATACCACATTGAACATTAGGACGCTTTTAGATGTTATGCACGGTACCGACCGACCCCAATGCAGAACAGCACTTGTTGCCAAGGAGTTAACGCGCTACAGTGTGGACGTGGCAGCACTCAATAAGACCAGTCTACTTGAAGAAAGCTCACTCACCAAGGTAGGTATGGGCTATACTTTCTTCTGGAAAGGATATCCCCAGGGCGGGCAACATCGACATGGAGTCGGAATTGCAGTTAAAGAACAGCATACTATGCAAGCTTACAGAACCACCAGTGGGCATTAATGAAAAATTCATGTCGCTCCTCATTCCCCTTACAAAATGTCGGTATGCTACCCGAATAAGTGCTTATGTACTACCAGCTGACATTGACGAAAAGAACCGCTTCTATCAAATAGTGATTTGTTTCTCAAATGTTGCTAATGTTGCATGTCCATGTGCAATATGCTGCAATATGCTACCGATTTTTTTCCCCATTGCAATGTTCAACTGTGTTTGATTTATTTGGTTAATTACGTAAATGTTGGGTGTACATTTTTTTGTTTTTATTTTGTTTGGTTAATTTGTTAGAAAAAAACATTCTCGATATATATTAACTTATTTGCAAATCGCATGTTTTTGTTTTGTCGTAGGAATCCACTAGAGAGCTTGCAAACTCATTGGTATTTTTCAGCTGTAACAATAAATATCTCTATCTCTATCAGGCACTTGGTGCAGTACTCCAGTGTATCCCAAGAAGGTACAAGGTAGTTTTGCTCATAGATTTTAATGCAAGCGTTGGAAGGAATACGCAGACACGGAGTGTAGCGATTGGTAATCATGGCATTGGAAATGCTAACTCTGACGGTATTAAGACTCTTGGGTCTGTGCACAGAACACAATTTCACAAATACAAATACCATATTCAAGCAAAAAAACAAGCTCAAAACATCTTGGATGCATCCCAGGTCTAAACACTGGCACCTGATTGACTGTCATCAGGAGGCGGGCGATCTTAAAGATGTGCTCTTCACTCAGGCGATACGAGGAGCAGACTGTTGGCCAAATCACAGGATTATCCTGGCAAAATTTTGGCTGCAACTCCATCCTATAAGATGCAGAGGCGGCCCAAACGGAAATCCCTCCACTACGCCAGACTCTGAAACGAGAACGAGTACATAAGGAACAATCTACACTGTGCCATTGCTGACAAGCTATCAGATGCAGAACAACTCATCAAGACGGACTCTGGGATGGATGAAAAGTGGACCTCGCTGAGTAGCCCCTCATGATGCTGCAGCCCTATCCATTGGCTTTAAAACAAAAATACCAGGACTGGTTTCATGACAACGCGGAGGACATCTCCATCCTCCTGAATAAGATGTGCAACGTACACCCAGCTTCCTTCAGCAACCCATCATCCCAAATACTCCATAAACAGTGGCAAACCCTTCGTTCACAGATCCAAGCCACCCTGCGGACCCTGCAGAACGAATGGTGGATTTCAAAAGGCAATATAATCGAATCATACGCTGACAGGAACGACATACAAAAGTTTTTTGTTACAATAAATACCATAATGGTCCCAGGAATAGTCCCCTGGCACCTGTACAATCTGCTGACGGGGCTGAGCTCATCCAAGACCAGGCTTTGATGGTGAAGTGCTGGGCTGAACATTTTAACTCCTTGCTCAACCAACCTACCCCAGTGGACCAAGCCGCTATGGAGATGCTCTCTAAACGACCTGTTTCTCAAGACCTTGACCTTCCACCAACGTTCTCAAAAACTGCTCTGGCTGTCAAAACACTTAAAAACAACAAAGCTCTTGTACCTGACCACATATCAGCTGAGAATATCAAGGAAGGGGGCTTCCTTTGCTTGAGAACACTCCAGTTCTACATAACCGAAATATGGACCAAAGAGTGAGTCTGCCAACAATTGAAATATGTCAATATTGTCACCATATATCAGAACGGAGAAAAATCCATCTCCTCAAATAGTCGCGGAATCTCTTTTTTGACCATTGCTGGAAAGGTCCAAGTTATATCTATGCTCCGTAGGCTTTCAAGTGTTTTGGCTAAACACATCATCCTAGAATCTGTCTGGTTTGCAAAAGAACAGAGCGAGTGTAAATGTGATTTTGTGGCCCATCAACTCCAGGAAAAATGCTGAGAACCGCACCACGGCCTCTTAATTTCATTTATTGACCTCTTCAAGGTATTTGATACGGTCAAAAGGTATTTTCCTAGCGAGGTGTTGGCGAAATTTAGTTGACCACCCAGGTTTCTCAACATCCTGAAACAGTTCCATACAGGGATGATGGTATGGGTAATAGTGGGAGGTCAGATATCTGAACCATTCTGCATCAAATGGGGAGTCATCCAGGGCTGCATGCTAGCCCCCATTTTAATTAACTTCTTCCTCGTCTGCGTCACCATGTCACTACGTTAACGGATTTAGAAACAGGCTGGAGTCGCCATTGACGTCCTGCTGGATGGCAACATCAGAAGGCCGCAGGCCACTTCCATGTTAGCCAATGAAACAATAGCTGAGTTACAGTATGCAGATGGCTGTGCCATTGTAGTTCACACTTCAGAGGCCTTGCAATACACCATCTCTGCTGCTGTAACCACTTGTAGGCAAATGGATCTCACCATGAATACCCATAAAATAGAAATTATTAGTCAATGGTGCACTGCTCAGTCACCTCACCTAACATCTATCAAAGTGTAAGGGTAACAGTTTTCTAAAGTCACAACCTTCACATACCTCGGCAACATCCTTACTGAAGATGCCACCATGAATGAGGAGATGAAGAACTACTTGAAACAAGCCACTGCCTCATTTGGTCGCGTTAGGAAAAAAGGTGTTCCAGAACAGCGGGCTAAGACTAAACACCAAAGTGCTTGTTTGCCGGGCAGTCTGCATGTCCTCTCTACCATACGGTCAGACGTGGACCAAACACAGCCGTCACCTGAAAGCCCTGGGGACCTTCCACATTAGCTGCCTCCAGAAAATCCTTCAGATTACATGGAAAGACAGAGTACCCCACACTGAAATCCTGAATCGCACAAGGACCTGCAGTGTGGCATCTATTCTTGACCATCAATAACTACATTGGCTCGAGCATGTTATTCGCATGTCCGCAAAAGGTTCTCTACGGTCAACTCCATCAAGGCCAGCGTACTGCTGGGGCCAGATGAAGCGGTTCAAAGACTAGCTCAAAACCACCCTAAACAGGTGCAACATCAATCCTTTAACAGTGGAAGAGTTGGCCTCCTGCCGTGACCTCTGGCGACACCAATGCATGCAAGGGGTACAAAACATGGAGGACCATAGCCCACACCATTTGGAAACAAAGCGTGCCAAGAGGCGTTCACGCAAGGCTACAACTGCCCCCTGCAGTCAAGCCTTCACATGTCAGGTCTGCAACCGCGGTTGTGCATTCATCGGCTTCTTCAACCACATGAAGACAAATAAACAACGGAAAAGATGGTCATCATCAGATACGACGGACAACCATAAGCAAGTAAGCAATATGTGTGTACGTGTTGGTGTGAGCATGTTGGTGTGTGTGTGTTGGTGTGTCGACATTCATAGACAGTCGCTAACGGAACTTGACCCTACAGCCCGATCAGGTTGTATGGGGGATCTTTGTATTGTGTTGCTGTGTGTGCCCAAGCAAAACATTTATAGTGGCCAGTGGTGGTACAGTGCTTAGTGCACTGAGAGGGGGACCCGGTGACACAAGTTCCATTCCAGCTCGTGGCCATCATCGGTCATGAATGTCTGATCTGGAACGAGGCTGCACAGGGGTCTATATCGTTACCTTTGTTGTGTAGTCTCATTTCATCTCATTGTTTGAAACCGCTTAGTCCTATACAGGGTCACGGTGAAGCCGGAGCCTATCCCGGCAGACACAGGGCGCAAGGCAAGGATATACCGACGATAGGACGCCAGTTCATCGCCGGGCACTGCGGGGCAATTTAGCTTGCGAGCCAATTAACCTATATAGCAGCATGCTTTTTGGACTGTGGGAGGAAACCGGAGTGCCCGGCGAAAACCCACGCGGACACGGGGAGAGTTTGTGTGTAGTGTGTATACTATATAGTATATACGGTTACGGCTTGATCTGTATCGATGTATGAGAATTGCTCTGAAGATGTGCTCTTTACAGATAGCCGTGTCGAGTGAGAGAGGAGAAGGAACGCACGACACGGTTATCCCGAAAGAGCATCTCTTAAGACAAACTGCAAAACAGTGACATACTCACGAACGCACGCAGGTATGCAGTGCGTCTCGTGAATTGATATGTACGAAGGCAGTTTTTTTTATTTAAGCTGGAAGCATCCATTGAACTATGTAGCTCTTTTAACAACTGTCGAGCAGGAAGGGGTAAGAAAATTACAGCATCTCACGGCATCGTGGGTAATTTAGTCAGGAGTGGTCTCTATACTGTGGGAGGAAACCGAAGCATCCGCCGATGATCCACGTCGACACGGGGAGACGACACGCAAACTCCACGCAGAAAGGTACCCGAGCCAGGAATTGGACCCAGAATCTTATTTCTGTGAGGCGTGCGCGCAACTCACCGCGCCACAGTGCCCCCCTCCCCCCAAACTATAGAGCAAACCATATAGTGCTTCCTCTGAGGATGTACGTGTGCTGTATGTACCGCACTGTGACGTAACTGCGTAGTTTAATAGCTCTCGCTATGAATACCAGGGGCGCGTGTATGTAATGTGTACATTGTAAATTGAGTTTCATTGGGTAGGCTTTATAGCGCGTGGACCAGCGACTATGCAGTGAGTGAATGCGGCTCACTGCCATCTATCGATATGTATGTACTGATGTACATGTATGTTATGTATATTATACGTAAACGTTCTTGCTTGACATATAACAATAAATACAATTTATAAAGTGCACATTCAATTTTGAAGCTATTCGTTCGAAAAGAACGTCTCAGTTGCAAGGAAGCCACGAGGGGGGAGGGGGAGTTAGCTATGCGGTTAGCCGGCGCCAACACGCCACACAATGCGTCCTACATTATGATGTAAGCGGCCAAGTAACTGATGACTGTGTAATTTTAGCAGTGGGAAGAAAACGAAGAACCTGAAGGAAACCCACGCAGGACAGGAGGAAAACTTACAAATTCCACACAAAAAGGTGCCTGAAGTGGGAATCGAGGCACCTTGGGCAGGACCATCTTTCTGTGAGATATTACCACTGAGCCAGATCATGCGTGCAAATGACACAAACACGTTGGAGGCAACTTCAGGCGTTTTGTGACTGAATGCTTGAAAATCTACATGAGTACAATACACACGTGATTTTTTTAAATCACCCGGAAAGCACATCAGATCTGCAGATACGCTGAACGCATTTGAATCGGGGGTAGTGTTTGAATGAGGGAATATACCATCCATACCAGGTGTCAGGCCACGATATGAGCAGCAGAGAGCAGACGTTCGTACGCGTGTTTTGTCGGTCCTACAAACAGGTACACAAGCGACGCAATTGGAATATGCATAGCAATCATCGCCCCCTACTGTGAACACTTGCCTGGACCCTCGTGAAAGAGTGCTGAGACTAAGCCGCGTTTTCGCTGTGGAGGATCGCGCATCAGGCTAATGATGCCTCCGCCGTAGGCGGCGCAACATCACGGAGAAGAGAGGAGGCAAGCCCGATATGGTCATCCCGAAAAAGCAGCTTCCGAGAGCAATTTTTACACTTTGAGTCTTTTCCTGGTTCATTCATTCATTATCAATATCTGCTTAATCCTATGCAGGGTCGCGGGGGGGGCAATCATGACCAACAGAGGGTGCAAGGTAAGGGAATAACCAGGATGTGATGCACGTGATCAAACAATACAAAACAATCGACTGTAGGTAATTTATGATTACTATTATGGACATGTACTGTATATGATCACGTCATATGGTGCTGTATATAGGCACAATGCATAATATGCACATCAGTTCTCACGGCTATTCAGACCACCAAGCACACACGTTAATATTTTGAGGTTATTTTCTTGGAAAACCGGTCTACAAAATGCGTCAGCGAAGGCAGATCCACGAACGGGAAAAATGTGATCGACAAGGATTTCCTGTATTTGGGCTGTTAAATGATTATTCCCTAACCGTTTTAGGAAGTGGTGACATGTCCAAAAGTCAGGAATCCATACCCATTTGCCCTCCAACTTTTGTAGTGAATTTATATTTTGAAGGAATGTGCTTTACCGTTTCGGTTGCGTTAGGAAAGGGAACTTCAACTGGCGGTTTCTGGATTCCAAGCCCAGTGCGAACCACGACACCGCTGCAACAACTCCGTTAATAGGATTATAAAGGTGTGTGGATGGGCAGCATGGTGGTGAACTGGGTTAGCTCTTCTGCCTCACAGCAAGACTAACTCAGGTTTGAATTCCAGCTACGATGCAGTCTTTCTGTATGGTGTTCGCATGTTTTCCCTGTGTTTTGGCGTGTACGTTCATCAGGTACTCCGGTTTACTCCCACAGTATAAATACATTTTGCCTAGGTTAACTGCTCTAACTAAATTTCCCTGCAATGGACTGGCTTCCCATGCAGAGTATAGCCCTGCCTGGGACCCTGTGTCTACCGAGATGGGTTCAGTTACCATATGACCCAGTACAGGATTAAGTAGTGACTGATATGAATGGCGTTTTATTTGCTAGAGACATTTGTTGTATCTGCGTCTGACCAGTGATCTGTTGTACTAGTTATATGTGGGAGTTTGACAGTTTTTCAAATGAAAAAAAAATTATATTTAAGGTACCCTGATACATAACAACAACCGCCATTTGCCACTAAGTGGCGGTAATGTCACCACAGCGCCTATGCCAGGCCATATGCACCTTGAAGCCACATGAAGTGTCGAAAGCTCGCTGACAGGTCACGGGACAGACCTAGGTGTGAAGGCTTGCCTGACTGAGATGACTGTCAGATGCACCACCGATGCTCCCTACTGTGCCAACTTTCTGTGTTTTAGCCGCCTGAAGCTCTGCTCGATGTTATGAGCGTCGCTCCTCCGCCCTCCGTTGTTGTTGGAGGGCGACT
>JAZEWT010000011.1:22390216-22425314 GCA_036362905.1 Mordacia mordax
GCACTACATTGGTCACTTCTGCCCGGGTATGGGCAGGAGTAACCAATGTAGTGGAAGAGGGAGATGTTTGGTAAGATCACAAGGAGTGGCACTATTGTAATGTAGCACCGCTTGCCATTTATGCACTTCACTATCCGAGAAGCTCAACTGTCTTTTGGGCAGCTCCCTCCATTTATCTTTATAAATGATCCGATGTCTTTTATTTTTGTGTACGTACATACATGCATTCGTCCAGTAAATGCGGCATGTGCGTGTACACCCAGTCCATTTTGGGGCTAGAAGAAAACGTTGAGCTATTTAGCTCTTTTTAACAGTTGTTCAACGGGGAGGTCTAAGCAAGTTACAACATCTCAGGGCACCCGGGGCCATTTAGTCACGACAATTAACCTGGGCAGCATATCCTTGGACTATGGAAGGAAACCGGAGTACCCGATGAAAACACCCACGGAC
The DNA here is from genome assembly GCA_036362905.1 of Mordacia mordax. NCBI lineage: Eukaryota > Metazoa > Chordata > Hyperoartia > Petromyzontiformes > Petromyzontidae > Mordacia > Mordacia mordax. The sequence continues at coordinate 22,390,667 of JAZEWT010000011.1, forward strand.
AACATTGAAACTCCACACAGAAAGACACCTGAGCAGGGAATTAACCCGGGACTTTCTTGCTCTTAGGCGGCAATGTTACTCATCAAAGTCCGTGTCTTTCAGTGTGTGCGTGTGTGAAAACTCACGTAAATGAATGCAGTGCATTTAAAGATAATAATAAATGGTCATGTTGGATATAAAACCTTGGCAGACTGCACAGAGTAATACACTCACTGTTTGTCTATTAAGAACATTTTCCAGCAATATACGTGCATAGCGGTGATACTCTGAATGAATGCTCCAACATAAAAGTTAATGCAGCGTATGGTCACAATAGGTTCATTGACCTGTCCTTTACTTCTGGTCATGTATTATCTTTATGACATTTGAACTGTAATGGTTAAAATACCAAAACCATTTCAGAAGATGAAGCGAAATAATAATAATTATCATGATTATTGCTGGGCGGCGCGGTGGCCCAGTGGTTAGCGCTGATGCCTCACAGCAAGAAGGTCTCCGGTTCGAATCTCTCGGCTCGGGTGCCTTTCTGTGTGGAGTTTGCATGCTCTCCCCGTGTCCGCGTGGGTTTTCGCCGGGTACTCCGGTTTCCTCCCACAGTCCAAAAGCATGCTCTTGGATAGGTTGATTGGCTCGCAGACTAAAATTGTCCCGCAATGCCCGGCGATGGACTGGCGTCCCGTCGTCGGGTGTATTCCTGCCTTACGCCCTGTGTTTCCGGGATAGGCTCCGGCTCACCGTGACCCTATATGGATTAAGCGGTTTAAGATAATGAGATGAGAGATGAGATGATTATTGCTTGTTACGATTGCTTTGCAAAGCTGTGCATTGCGAAGGCGAGCACTCCACCTCTCTACTTTGCAATGGAAAGAGGGTGAGCGCTCGACACCGCTATCCCGAAAGCTCTGTGAAGCACTTGTCATGATCGAGCCATGAAAACCTACATGAATAGAAAATATGGAGTCTCATCTCATCTCATTATCTGAAACCGCTTAATCCTATATAGGGTCACGGTGAAGCCGGAGCCTATCCCGGAAACATAGGGCGTAAGGCAGGAATACACCCGACGACGGGACGCCGGTCCATCGCCGGGCATTGCGGGACAATTTTAGTCTGCGAGCCAATCAACCTATCCAGGAGCATGCTTTTGGACTGTGGGAGGAAACCGGAGTACCCGGCGAAAACCCACGCGGACACGGGGAGAGCATGCAAACTCCACACAGAAAGGCACCGGAGCCGAGAGACTCGAACCCGGGACCTTCTTGCTGTGAGGCGTCAGCGCTAACCACTGCGCCACCGCGCCGCCCTAATATGGAGTCTATATATCCTAAAATGCCATTCATGCGCGTGCATCACTAAACACTGAGGAGTCCCCAAACACCGCGGCACAGAATGAAGGTGTTTTGACCAATGAATGAATAATAATAATAATGATAATTGCATTTATAGAGCGCTTTTCATCCGAGGGTCACAAAGCGCTGCGAAGAGAACGGCACGTCAGCCAGAAGGACAGAGAATGGAAAATTAGCAACAATAACGTTTTTGGGGGATTTTTTTCAAATCCGAGCTGTGGAGAGAACGGCATGTCAACAACAACATTAGGACAATTCAACCGAAAGTCAAACAGTAGCGATAAATTATAGGACATAAAAGTCAGCAGAAAAAAAATCTTCAACAAACAACGAAGGAATAAATGTTTATGAGCAGGTGCGGGTCGGAAGAGAGCCAACATCCCAGCACAACAACACTGAGCCTCATCAATTGTCCTAGCTGGAGGACTTGAAAGCTTTACAGAACAAATGAGTCTTGAGACGAGATTTGAAGATGCCCAAGGACTCAACTGAACGAATCTCCAGTGGAAGGGCATTCCAGAGTCTTGGAGCAGCGCGCGAGAAGGCTCTGTAACCCTTCGAATGGAGGTGCGATCTGGGCACATGCAGCAAGCCTGAATTGGAGGATCGAAGTTGTGTTGAGGAGGGTGCCTGAAGTAGGTCACGGATATATGTCGGAGTTGCGCCAATGAGAGCCTTATAGGTGAGAAGGAGGATCTTAAAGTCAATCCTGTATTTAAAAGGTAACCAGTGGAGAGACATCAGTACTGGGGAAATGTGATCGTAGTTGGGTGTGCAAGTGAAGACTTTAGCAGCCGCGTTCTGCACACGTTGGAGACGATTGATCAGGTAGGCAGGGGTGCCAGGGAGCGGGGCATTGCAGCATTTATGCAAATGCTGTAATGGGTGCTCCTAGGAATTTTACTGACAGGCTGTGAATGTCAAGTGTTACCGTTTGTGCATTATTATTAATAATCAAAGTTGCACTTCTAGAGCCGTTATCACCCGAAGAGTCGCTGCACAGAGCTGTGTGCCGCTATACAGAATCATGCATTAGAGTGCAGTGCTTTAATAGATGCGCTGGCATAAGGGTAGACAAGGTGAAAATGCTCAGAGATTACGTATTATAAATAACAAACCTGCTATTATTATAGAAGTTTTGCAATGTGATGTCTATATGTCGTTGCTGACATGCCGTTTTCTCCGCAGCTTAGTGCAGCGATATGTGATCTTCGGGTGAAAAGCGCTCTAGAATTGTAATTATTATATGTAATGGAGTCCGTGTTTTTTGTACTACGTATGCATGTGAGTACGTATGTCCGTGTATCTGCCCTGAGGGACCAGGGTTCAAATCCTTCATCAGAGCAAAGTTTTTCTTCTCAACATCAAGGCTTTTACGTTTCATTTTAGCTTCACTTCTCACTTATTGAATTCCCTTTTGAAAACATTAACACATTGAGCTTTAAAATCCTCACCAGCTACCATCAACCCTCTTAAGCACTCTTTTGCCTTATTCCAGGCAGAAATCCAAGTCAAAGCGGTCATGTTGGCAAAAATGTCATCAATTAGCAATTTCAGAAGAACGTTCTACATGCGTGGAATACGATCGGTCATCGGGTAGGTACTCTGCTGGTACATTTTACTGATGAGTTGGAAATTCAGAGATTTGTGTTTTGAACATCTGGCAGTTAAAACAATGAAGCAAGTTTCTTACATGCCACCATCTCTGTCCATCCAGCAGCAGTATACATGGGATGTGTGGGATAAAGCGTGGGCTCTCCCATCTCTTCCAAGACGTCTGGATAGTGTGGAAGAGAAGACCAACAAACCCTTGGTTGTATACGTTGTTGCATTATTCAGTTCGGACGGTTGTTATGTTGCAAGAAGCCCGCATCCAGAGGATGCAAGCTCATTGGGTACTTTATGCCGTGATAATAAACCTATATCTATCTCTAGTGGTACTTTCCAGAGATCTCTGTAGCGGAGGCCCTGTTAATATTTATAGGGCTCACCTCAACCATCATATGTAAACCACCATATGACTTATTAAATAGTTGTGACCAGGAGATAGCAATGCAGCAATGGATGGATTGAAGCCATCTGTGAAAAGCTTTGAGTTTTATCCCCACATATTGCATGGGTTTTATTCTGTGTAATCCAGTTTTAACCCACAACCCGAAAACTCATTTTCAGACTCAAAAGGCTTTTCTGAATAAAGGGCATTGTTGCAGCCAAGGTTCTCAACGTTTATAAAATATGACCAGTTAGACATGAAAACCTTCCGCACCTTCAGCTGTAAAGGCCAATGCTGCATCATTTCCTGAAAACAACTATATTTCACTTATGAGATCATGCATGCAGTTTACTATTGCTATAAAAGTGCATTGTTAATTATAAGTGACTGGCATTTACGGTGGTCACTTAGGCCAGATCTGTGCTGACCGCCAGATGGCGATGATGTGAACAGCTGGCGCTGAAAGAACAGCCTGCAGTTGATTGACAAGATCATCTGCAGAGTTGTCATGTGACATGATCAGGGAAATAATCGAATAAACACATAAACGAAACAAAAATAATAATTACAATGAATGAAATGAATAGAATATACTTTGTACCCCATATGGTGGGCTGCCTGTGACGTCATACATTTTAATGTTGTAGGTTTCACGGTTCGATGCATGATGATTGCTTCGAAAAGCTGCTCTCTCGGGACAGCCGCGTCGATCGCTCCCTCCACCTCGCGACGTTTCGCCTCACACGTTAGAGGCATCCTCAGGCGCAGCCTTAGCATCCTCAGGCGTCGCGAGGAGAGGAGAGGGAGCGATCGACGCGGCTGTCCCGAGAGAGCAGCTTTTCCAAGCAATCGTCATAAATTTTGTCAGCCAATGAAAGGCCAGGATATTTCAGCGACCTGACGTATGGCCAGCCCTATTATATATTGTTATTGTGATGTAGAGCTCATTCACTTGTGTAAATAAGGTAACATTTAAGTCTTATAGAGGGCAAAATAAAATAAAACGTTAGTATATATTTTTTATGCTGTCTGGAATAATATATTGTTCTTTTACTTATTTGTAAACCTTGTCAAACTGGAGAGGCAACCGGGACAATTTAATTTGTTGGAGTGTGGTGTCACATGCCTGGAGTGGTGAGCGGTGGTGACAAGAACAGTGGATAGGCCTGGAGTGGAAGCAGAAGAGGTTGGGACGCTGGCGGCTCAAAGTTGTTGAGCGAGGGGACGTAGCCGCGTGACAGATTCACCCAGGCAGCAGGGGACATGGTTGAATGTACTCAAGTATCACATTTATAAGTCCACTGATACCGAGTTTCAAAAACACTAACCGACCGATCTATACACGCCGTTAAACTGCAGAGTTAAGGAATGGGGGGGGCGTCAGCTTTCTAGTCTCGTCTCGTAGTGTCTCGTGATGTCTCGTGATATGATGACTCAGCTACTTCGTGAAGTCTCGTGATATAGTAACTATGCTTTCTCGTGATGTGGTGACGATGCATGGGGTTGATGATCGACCAACGGGCCGCGGCGGGGGTGGGGTACTTTGACAGTAGAAAGGTGATGTCATTTAGAAGGCGCTAGAAGGGGCCGCGGGGATATATAGGCAGGGGGGATTGGAGGGGCAAGAGAGTCTCCTGGGGGAACGAGAAGGAGTGTCAAGATTGTAGGCTGCTCGTTGTGTGTCGCAACACTCCGGCCCGTGTCTTGCTGGTTACAATAAAGCATCAAAATCAAGAAGACTCTGCTCATCCGTGCTCGCTGGCTGATCTATCGTGGAGTGGGTGCTGGTCCTCGCCGTGGTGTTACCGCTGTAAGCCATTACAAGCCTGCAGTCGAAGCCGTGGTGTCACAGATGGTGTCAGAAGTGGTGATGCGGACTCACGTCGGAGGCTGCGGTGAGTGGCGGCTGGGAGAGCGGCAAGGAGTCTAGCAGCGGAGCAAGCGAGCAGAGTGAGGATGCCAGCAAGTCAGCAGTGGAACAAGCGGCGCGGGTCGGAGGGAGGGGCAGTGATGGTGAGAGCGAGCCGCGGAGGAGAGTGGAGTCGCAGGAGAATGGCAGTGTTACTCGGAGTGCAGTGAAGGCGGGAGGAGTCGGAGCTGCGGCAGGCTCAGCGGGCCGGCCTGGCGTTGCTCAGCAGGCCACGTGCGGTGCCAGAGGCCGCTGGGAGCCGTCGGCGATGGGGGGCTGCCATTGTGGTGGCGCCCTGTCGGCGCTGGAGCCGGGGGTGAGGGCCCCATTGGGGTCCTCGGCTCGTCATACCCCAGGAGGAGATGTCGGCGAAGGCGGGAGGAGTCAGAGCTGTGGCAGGCTGAGCGGGCCAGCCTGGTGTTGCTCACCGGGCCGTGCGTGGTGCAGGAGGCCGCTGGGAGCCGTCGGCGATGGGGAGCCGCCGTTGTGGTGGCACCTCGTCGGCTCTGGAGCCAGGGGGGAGACCCATTGAGGTTACCCAGCTCGTCAGACCCCAGAGGGAAGTGGTGGCCTGGCGTGGCGCAGCGGTTCGCGTGTTAGCCGCGGGGGGGAGAGCGGTGGCGCAGCGGATAGCGTGGTAGCCACGGGGGGAGAACGGTGGCACAGCGGGTAGCGCCGTAGCCGCGGGGAGCGGCGGCGCAGCGATTAGCGCAGTCGTCGCGGGGAGCGGTAGCGCGGTAGCCGCGGGGGAGAGCGGTAGCGCAGTGGATAGCGCGGTAGCCGCGGGGGGGGGAGCGGTGGCACAGCGGGTAGCGCCGTAGCCGCGGGGAGCGGTGGCGCAGCGATTAGCGTAGTAGCCGCGGGGAACTGTAGTGCAGCGGTTAGTGCGGTAGCCGCAGGGGGGAGAGCGGTGGCGCAGCGGGTAGCGCGGTAGCCGCGGGGAGTGGTGGCGCAGCGGTTCGCGCCGTAGCCGCAGGGAGCGGTGGCGCAGCGATTGGCGCAGTAGCCACGGAGAGCGGTAGCGCGGTAGAGCGGTAGCGCAGCGGGTACCGCAGTAGCCACGGGGAGCAATAGCGCAGCGGGTAGCGCAGTAGCTGCGGGGAGCGGTGGCGCAGCGGTGCACGCCGTAGCCGCGGGGAGCTGTGGTGCAGCGGTTAACGCGGTGGAGAGCGGTAGCGCAGCGGATAACGCAGCAGCCACGGGGAGCGGTGGCGCAGCGGTTAGCGCCGTAGCTGCGGGGAGCGTTGGCGCGCTGTGTGTCTGGGGGGGGGCAGTGGCACAGCGGTTGACACGCTGCCTGTGTGTTTGTGTGTGTGTGTAGGAGTGGTGGCACAGTGGTTTGCGCGATGTGAATTGGGGGGGGCTTAACGTGGCGGGGCCGNNTAAGGAATGGGGGGGGGGCGTCAGCTTTCTGGTCTCGTCTCGTAGTGTCTCGTGATGTCTCGTGATATGATGACTCAGCTGCCTCGTGATGTCTCTTGATATAGTAACTATGCTTTCTCGTGATGTGGTGACGATGCATGGGGTTGATGATCGACCAATGGGCCGTGGCGGGGTCGGGGTACTTTGACAGTAGAAAGGTGATGTCATTTAGAAGGTGCTACAAGGGGTCACGGGGATATATTGGCAGGGGGGATTGGAGGGGCAAGAGAGTCTCCTGGGGGAACGAGAAGGAGCGTCAAGATGTAGGCTGCTCATTGTGTGTCGCAACACTCCGACCCGTGTCTTGCTGGTTACAATAAAGCATCAAAATCAAGAAGACTCTGCTCGTTCGTGCTCGCTGGCTGATCTATCGTGGAGTGGGTGCTGGTCCTCGTCGTGGTGTTACCGCAGTAAGCCATCACAAGCCCGCAGTCGAAGCCGTGGTGTCACAAAACCACCCCCAAATTGCGTAGTTGCCTGGTCGCAAACCAAAACCCCTTGAGAATATCAAACCCGCCAATTGACTCGTTCCAACGCAGCGCTCCCGAAAGCTCTACCTGTGCGCTGGAGTGTGCGCGTATATGCACAGCTCCGTCTGGGGAAGAGGTGGGCGTCTACACGTGTGTGTGTCTGCCACTCGGCATTTTCCTGGCCGGGGGTGATGTGAAGCCTCCGCCGATCTCATGCACATCCTCTCGCACTGCTGAAGTCGTCATTCTCATGCCGACACCACAGTTTTTCTGTACTCGGTGGGGTGCCGGTGAGTTTGCCCTGCTGGTTGCTTACAATGGGTTGCACTTCCTATTTGTTGGAGCTTGGTGGAGCTTGGTGGCTGAAGACGCGGGTGCGCCACGCTGAAGTCACTGGTCTTGCAGCCCTGCTCGCTCGTCCTGGCTGCTGGGCGGGCTTACGGGGTGGCGGGTCCTTGGGTGACTTGTAGTCGCGCCACTGTTGGGTACCGCTGTCAACGGCCGCGTCGCTCGTCCACGCTTTATATTGGCCCCGCAGCTACGGATCGCCAAGTCGTACCCACACTGGGGTCTTGGCGTGAAGGTAGGATCGCTGCCCTGACTGCGATGCCCACCTCAGCACTTCAGGAGTGTGCGCTACTCGAATTTCTTCTTTGTAGTGGCTTTCATATCGTCTTCTCCACTAGCACCTTTTTGGTGCTTTGGTGTGACGTCCCCCACATTTATGTCGTGTCTTATAAGTCTATAGCGCTGCCTTCTCGAAAGGTCCTCTTCCTGAACCTTTCAGTTCCCCATTGTTCTGGGTTTTCTCCAGAGGATGGAGCCGGCAGTTCCGCAAAACGCTCTTGAATAGTCCCTCGTCGAAGGTTTGAGTCTCCAGCTATTCTGAACGTTCTCATGCGACTCCCCCTCCCAGAGATGTAGGGGGAGTTGCACAATGGGAGCCCTCGCTCAATTACATTTTATCATTGTCCGCAGGGCATCTATTTACACACGCATGTTCGTTCAGCTCCGAATCTGTGACAAACTCCATGCATTTAAACAGTGATAGCATTTTGTCTGACAGAGGGATAGATATATAAACTTCATTGTTATCCCATCCATATACAATTGCAGTATATACAGGAACGAAATTACTTTCTCATGGCCCTGGTGCAAAAACAAAACAAGGCTGAATACACATTCAACAGGGCAGGGTAAAACACGCAGATTATATAGACCACATAATAGAGGGAAGTGGCCCGTGTAGGTATGGATTAGTGTGTTTAGGGGGTGGAGCGTTTGTTTACTGCTCGTCATGATGATGAGGGGCAGGGTAGTATTGTATTGAGGAGCCTGATGGCTTGGGGGAAGAAACTGATGCAGAGTCTGGTAGATCTGGCCCGGATGCTGCGGCACCTTTTGCCAGATGGCAGGCGGGAAAAAAGAGTTCATAGGAGTGGTGGTCGGGGTCCTTCACAATGCTGAGACCTTGTATGTGCAGCGTTTGAAGTAGATGTCCTGAATAGAGGGGAGAGGGGTCCCAGTAATGTTCGCCATTTACACTATCCGCTGCAGGGACGTACAGTTGAGGCATTGCAATTTCCATACGAGACAGTGATGCAACTGGTCAGGACACTCTCAATGGTTCCCCTGTAGCATATGAAGAGGATGGGTGGAGGAAGGCTGGACCTCCTGAGCCGTCGGAGGAAGTGGAGACATTGTTGTACATTTTAGCTGGGAATGGCGTATTGATTGACCAGCTGAAGTCATCTTCAATATGCAGAGGTAGAAACTTGATGCTCCTGACTACCTCTACTATGGAGCCATTGATGAACAGCGGTGAGTGGGCAGCGTGGGCCTTCCTGAAGTCAATGGTTCTCTTTCGTAGTGTCAAAATTAAGGAACAGGTTGTCTTTGCACCAGACTGCCAGCCCCTCCACCTCTCCTCTGTATGCAGTTTCATTTTTGTTACTGATGAGGCCCACCACTGTCACATCATCCGCAAACTTAATTATGCGGTTAGAGCTGTAATTGACAAAGCAGTCGTGCGTCAGCAGTGTGAACAGCAGTGAGCTGAGCTCACATCTCTGCGGAGCGCCGGTGTTCAATGTGGTGGTACTGGAGGTGTTGTTGCGAATCCGGACCTTCTCAGGTCTCTCAGACAAAGTCCGAAATCCAGTTACAGAGGGAGGCGCTCAGACCCAGCAGGACCAACTTCCCTACCAGCTTCAGAGGGGTTATCGTGTTGAACACTGAACTGAAGTCAATGAACAGCATTCTTTCATAAGGGTTCTTATTTTCAAGGTGGGGCAGGGGCAGATGAAGGGCAGAGGAAATAGCGTCGAGTGTGGACTGGTTAGGGCGATCTGCGAACTGGAGCGGGTATAGTTAGGTGGAGAGAGTGATTTTGAAGTGGTCCATGACTAGCCTCTCACAGGACTTCATGATGATTAGTGCGAGTACCACAGGGCGATAGTCATTTAGGCAGGACACTGTTGACTTCTTCTGCACTGAAATGATGGTGGTAGCCTTGATGCATGCTGGGGCGACTGACTGGCTCAAGGAGATATTGAAGATGTCAGTGTCGGGTCCAGCAGCCTTGCGCGGGTCCACTCTAGATAGGGTATGCCTGACGTCAGCTGTGGACAGGAGGAGTACCTGGTCACCGGGTCGTGGGGTAGTCTTCCTAGCGTCCTGTCGTTCAGTGCTTCAAACCGTGCTTAGAAGTAATTCAGCGCATTCGCCAGGGAGATATCACTGTTGCAGGCACATGGTGCGGTTTTATAGTCATTGATGGCCTGCATGGCCTGCAACATGCGCCGCGTTTCTGGAATCCACGAAGTGACCATGGATTTTCTGCGTGTACATGCACTTTGCTACCCTGATAGCGCAGAACAGGTCAGCTCTGTCTCTTCTGAGCGCTGCATTGTTCCCGGATTTAAAGACACCGTCGCGGGTTTTCAGCAGCGCACGGACCTCTGTGGTCATCCATGGTATGTGTTGTGATTATTTTTGAGACAGTGACATCGTCTGTGCACTTACTGATGTAGCCCAGTCACCGATACTGCGTACTCCTCCACGTTGGTTACGTGGACATAGGTGGCAGATTCCTCGAATATATTCGAGTCTGTGTAATCAAAGCAGTTAATGTTGGAGTCGCTCTAACCGTCCACACTCAGAGATGAGAGTGGTTGTGCGAGGGAGATAATTATATCTCTCCATGAAACAAATAGATGTGTTCTACGAATCAAAGGTAATTAAAATAAAATAGCTTCAGACAGCATTAAGGCTTATGTTTTCTTTCAAAATTTGACGCCATTGATAAAAGATTGTATCACACAGACACACACAAGTGAGCTTAGGAAGAAGCACCGACCGCAGGCTTGTTAAACAATTCAGTAGGCATGTATGAAATAAAAATTCAAGTCAATTGGAAAATCAGAAGTGGGATAGCATTACGATAATTTTGATTTAAATAAGCGAGAAAGACAATGGAACCCTTCCCATTGTCCTTGTAAGGATGAGAAATGAAAGCCGTCTTAACGAAATTTAAAACAGCACATCCACACAAAGCACTCTATCAGAGGACGCATGAAGATGCCTGCAACGTGGGAGGTAAAAGTTCGCGAAGGAGAGATAATCCATTGACACGGCTATCCCGAAAGAAAAGCTTTTGGAAGGAATTATCATCCATCGAGCAATGAAAAGCTACATCAGTTCGATTAAGGCTGTCAAAAATACAGGGTATTAAGGTATTTTAATTATTTGCTCCATAGTCAAACTGCAGAGATACATACGTTCAGTTGTAGAATTGTGAAATATGTATGTATATTTTAAAATGCACAAAACACACAGTGCCATGGTAATAGCAGAATTAATTGCAAAGTACAGTAAAAGCAGCAGAGATGAGAGGATGATTGATGCCTCTAGATGTACCCCATGGCAGACCCTGTATGAATGATGATAGAGAATGATGGTGCTACATTTCCTATCAGAGATGAGCTGAGAGAGAATGTTTTAGCGTTTTCAGCCAGTAGGAACGTGAAGATAATGAAATACACATTCAATATATAGCACAAATACATGATAATAACAAAAAATACAAGTTTACAAATCATAACTTGCAGTGTTTATTCCTTATCGAAGATATGTATTGCAACAGAGAACGACTCAGAGGTACAAGGAAATCGCAGGGAGGGGGAGGAGTCAGCTAAGTCATTAGATAGCGCCGATCCGTCAGACCCTGTGTCCCATACATTACGATATTATTGACCAATTAATGAATAAATATATTTTAGTTGTGGGAGGAAACGGGAGAACCCAGAGGAAACCCACACAAACTCCACAGAGAAAGGCACCCGGGGCAGGGATCAAACAGCTTCAGGCAGGAAAATCTTTCTGTGAGGGGTAGATAATACCACGTGGATTCTCAAATAAAGACATTTAGGAATGAAATGTATTTTATTCCCAAAGGCAAACCGCAGGCTCTCAGAGGGCTCTTTGCTGCCAACATATCCATACAGAGAGCTGGTGTTATGCAAGCTCCACTTCAACATTGCCAAAGAGAGAACACAACTAATTACACATAAAACAAAGGCAGTTAACATCAAACATTTTCTTCGTGAGTTAGGGGAATTTAGAGTGGTTATAAGCAAGACATTCAATTCCCTGGCAAAGCCAAACCGCGAAACGAATGTTATGAACTGAATCACACATTTAGATTGTCACAGTCAACTAAACGTGGTGGGAAAAGCAAAGTAGAAGAGAGACAGAACAGGAAGTCTGGAAAGAACATAGCACGTTCAAGAATAAGGGAGAGATATTTAAAGGGCATAAACATGCCAAAGAAATGTGACACACAATACTTGAGCTCTGCACTGCTGCAGCTACATATACAGCTGCCTTGAGATGGCTCCTGCTTTGGAGCCATAAAAAAACTACAACCAGTAATGCATTTTTGAGAGTAAAAGCATTATTCCATTAACAAAGTTGAACCATCGCCAACATCAAAAACGCGACGGAGGCGCGAAATTAAAGCATCTAGCTTCACCTGAAGCCGTCGCAAGGCTTGCAAACGTAAATACAGGAGAGCTTTGCTATCCGCGTGTTTCCTATACCGGATTTGCCCCATAACTTGTTCGCGGATTTGCCTTAGCTGGTGCATTTGCTAAACCGTTTTTCCAGTGCCACCTCCAAAGTTAGCAAGGAGCCTCCTGTATATCTCTGTAAGTAGCTATTCCCTTAGCTCAGGGGTTCCTAACCTTTTGCACCTCAAGGCCCACTTGATTCACTTAGTATGGTCTCCACGGACCACTAAGTGGCGCTCGTGAGCCACTAGTGGGCCAGGATGCACCAGTTCAGAAGGGTGCACTTTGGCCACGTGCATCCACAAGAATAGTATGCGATGGCCTCTGTGAAATCATGGCAAGCTCTGTGCACTGTGACATCCCAGTGTACCTTGTGTGTCATGACCTCACCACAGCATGCCCTCTGCTACGTGCAATTGCAGCTTCCTTCTATGCATTGTGACTTCGCAGCTTAACACTGGTTGCTCTGTGCAATGCGGCATCACATTATTGATCTGTTATCTGGTGACATCAAGCCCCGTTTTGTGCTATATTGGTAATGTCGTGGTTTGCATGGTGGCCCTGTGGGAAGCACTGCTGCCTCGCCACAAGAAGGACCAGGGTTTTATTCCCTGCACTAGTGCCTTTCTGTGTAGCGTTTAAATGTTCTCTCTGTGTCTGCAGTTTTCGCCGGATACTCTGGATTCCTCCAATAGTGCAAAGACACGCTGTTACTGGGGTTAATTGCCCCGCTCATTAAATTGCTCCTGGTGCCCTGCGATGGACTGGCGTCCTATCCAAGCAATAGCCCTACCTTGTATCCTGTGTTGGCCACAATATACTCCGGCTCGCTGTGACCCACTATTAGATTAAATTGTACCTGAGAATGAATGAATGATAGCGTCGTTGGAATAATTTGTTCAGCTTTGGCTGAACCAAGGAGTTTTCAACCTTGTCAAAGTGGTAACACAAATTGAAAGATATAAATCGGTACATATCTGACTCTTAGCGAGGTCATGACACAAACACTGTTTGCAGTCCTCGTTTATCACAATTCCACATGTGCGTACGCAGTTAACAGGCACGGTGGGGTGGTGATTAGCGTGGTTGCCTCACAGCAAGAAGTTGCTGGGTTCGATTCTTGGCTGGTACCTTATGTGTGGAGAGTGTATGTTCTTTCCGTGTCCGTAAGGGGTTTTTTCTGGGTACTCTGATATTCTCCCACAGTCCAAAGTCATGCTGCCTAGGTTAATTGTCCTGACTGAATTGCCCCGGGTGCCCTGAAATGTTGTAACGTGCTTACTCCTCCCCGCAGGACAACTGTTGAGAAGAGCCACATAGCTCAAGAGTTCCTGCCAGCTTAAATCAAACTGACTGACTGAATGTCAGCCAAAATTGGTCCAATGTTACATGTTCACGGAGATTTCCACCGGCAGACTCCTTGTAACAGCACGTGTTACTTCAAAGTGAATCATGATTTAAACATTTACTCTGCTGTGCACATGTCTAGTACTGTGTATCGCCACTGCCAGAGAAGATCACTCTCAAGTCCACACGTTTTCTGTGTCATCCAGATGGGCGATGCTTTTCTTTCATCTTAACACGGTGACGCTCTTCATTAAAACCCCGGCAAAATGTTAAGCATAACGGGGTTTGTTTTGGCACCAATCTCTCATGTGTCTCAACATGTGTCACACAGTATAGCAGACTGTTTGGACATCTTCAGCCGATTTCAGTTCTTTGTTAGAGTGATTTAATTTCGAAGATTTCACATCCAAATTTAGGCCAGTTGACGCCTGCATTATGACACCGTTGTGCTGCTTAATGCACGCATGTGTTTGATTTTTTCTTGATTGTGGGGTATTCCCATTAAATGTGTTTAACTTATGTGCTGCAGGTCGATGTCTCGTGTTCTATAAAGGAAATACGACGTGCCTTATCCGACCGCCATATCTCCCATTAACCACCATCACCCCGGGCAGTATTTGTGCGTGGCATGATTGCTATTTTTTTACAAACGTTCACAAATCCACTTTGTCATATGGTCACGTATTATAAACATTGTGCTGCATTAGCAGTGTTAGACAAGCACAAATAAAACAAATTCTCAAACATTCGTGAATAAAACTGTCTTAGAAAATATGTACAAAATAAGTGACGTTTCGGGTAATGGCTTTTTTTTACAGGATACGGATATCCACATGGATGTTCTATGAAGGAGTGTCATTACCCAACACGTGCCTATTACACGTATTTTCCATTTACGTTGGTACTATTGATGGGTATTTTGAATTTGTTTTGTTAATGCGTGGTAAAGTATTTCCCTATGTTTATAACTGTTCTCATCTCATCTCATTGTCTGAAACCGCTTAGTCCTATACAGGGTCACGGTGAAGCCGGAGCCTATCCCGGCAGACACAGGGCGCAAGGCAAACTGTTCTGTATCACCTAAGTCAAGCAACCGATTTGTGCACAGTGTTCCTGCAATTTTCGCTCAGTATTCACAGATCGGATCTATTCATATATCTTCGTACACCACAGTGCCCAGCTAGTACGATATATGTAACGTTAACAAAAATTTCCCGCTTACTTTATGTCCTATAATTTATTGCTACTATTTGACTTTCAGTTGATACGTCCTGATGTTGTTGACATGCCGCTCTCTCCACAGCTCTGTGCAGTACTTTGTGACACTCGGGAGAAACGCACTTTATAAATGCAATTATTATTACTATACTGTACAATGTACCGGATCACATTTTACCACTGTGGTTATTATGTCCATGAACCTCATCAGTATACTAAATTACGATGCATAGAGTTCTATATCTCTTTATCACGTACAAACTGGATGAAATGCTATCTCAGTTTCCGAGGAACAAATAAACGGATTCATAGTTAAATTCTGAAACTATTTATTAAATAAACACATTCTTTAAAAAATCCATTCTGTAAACTATGTTTAGACACGCATGCTAATAACTGATTAGACTAGCGCCTTTGAGAATGCTTTGCAAATGCCACGCCCGTTAGCACCCTGGGCCATACCAAGCTGAATGAATTACTGAAATTGCAATGGAGAGTCTTTCTAGCTTTCCACTCTCGCTGCTTTGCCATAGCCCGGGCTTTCCCTCCGTTCTGCTTTTACTATTTTCCTCCCCATTCAAATATAAATTTACGCTTTAAAAGCTTTACGCGCCCGATGATTATTAAACGCCTTTCGCATGACGCCCTAAGAAATTAATACCATCTGCATCGTTCAAGCAAGATGGAGCTATCAGTGCGTGTATTATTGGTGTGCGTGCACTAGTAGGTCCTCGCTAATGGCACTTGAACCTGAATCTATTAAGGCTGGGATAGTTGTCTATGTGTATTTGTATTCCACGTGTGTGTACGTGTGTTCCACGTAACCCAGATAGCTTTAATTGTTTGGCGCGCTGCGTGGGACGTGTTTAACAATCATCGGGTATGCGCAGCGTGGCGTGCGTTAATGTGTACGGTATTTGAATGGGGAATAAATTGGCAAAGGCGTAGTGTGGTGCTGGCGCACAGGAATCGGCTTTTGGTAAACGCTGCCTTTGCCGCTTGATCGGGAAACAATACGGACGGAATCTAGACTATGGGCAAGGCCAACACGGGATTGTATTGCAAGTTACTACAGGCTAATTTTTTTTTAAGACAAGTAGGGTGTCTGCGATAGCGCGATGCCAAAATATATTGCGTTATCTACAGGGTAGTAATAATAATATTTGCATTTCGCCGGAGGGTCACAAAGAGATGCACAGAGCTGTGGAGAGAACGGCATGTCACGAACATCACAATTGATCATTTAAGTAAAATAATGACTATAAATCAACGAAGGATATCAAATATATACAAACTAATAATTCATCTCATCTCATTGTCAGAACACACTTAGTCCTGTACAGGGTCGCGGTGAGCCGGAGCCTATCCCGGCAGACACAGGGTGCAAGGCAGGGACATGGGACGCCAGTCCATCACCGGGCACTGAAGACAATTTCGTCTGTAAGCCAATTAACCTATGCAGCAGCATGTTTTTGGACTGTGGGAGGAAACCGGAGTGACCGGCGAAAACCCACGTGGTCACGGGGAGATCATGCAAACTCCACACAGAAAGGCACCCGAGCCGAGATGCGAACCCGGGACCTTCTTGCTGTGAGGCGACAGCACTTCCCACTGGGCCTCCGTGCCGCCCCAAACTAATAATTGTTAAAATAAAGAAATGAAGAAGTGTTACTGAGCAGGCACAGGCCAACAGCGTGCCATCACCTAAGCACAAGAGTGAGCAGCATCAACAGTCCTAGCCAGAGGGCTTTAAGGCCTTACGGAACAAATGAGTCTTGAAACGGGATTTGAAGATGTCCAGAGATGCAGCTGACGTCTTGTGACCCACGCTTAATTCTCTAAAACTTAATTTTTTTATGGTACCGATGACTGTGCAATGTGATAAATATGGAAATAATAATAACTGCACTTCTACAGCGCTATTCACCCAAGGGTCATAAAGCGCTGCACAGAGCCGTGGAGAGAAAGTCATGTCAGCAACAACAACGACATAAGAACGGTAAATCAACAACAGTAACGTTTTTTGTGACGTATATAAACGTGATTTTTTTGAAGTAATAAGCTCAGGCTATTTTAAAATACAGAAATTAATAAACAAAAGAAAATACATGTTTGGGGTCAATTAAATGGGGGTCGCAATACATTTGGATCACCCTACAGAATAAGATGCAATCTGTGGCCATCATCCTATGAGCAAAATACTCAACAGTGGCTTCAAAAATGTCTCCAGTTATTGCATCATCCATGGATAAAAATATTTACATCTTTTGATTATTGCTACATATTTAATTTTAACCATATTTTATTTTACAGTAAATCAAGAAATAATGAACAATAATTTATATCTTAACAAAATAACAAAATATTGAACGTATCAACCAAAATTGTCAGAATTTTGCGTGCTTTTAAAAGTACCTCCGATTTACTGCTACACCAAATCTTTTGGCACATTTGCCAAGTTTGCTAAATTATTTGACTGGCTCTGTCAGGTAGCAGGTGTTATCGTTAAAACAATAAGATTATTAATGCATGATCTAACACAAGCAAACTAACTGTAAACTGAATAACTACAATATTATCACATGAGTGCTTTTCCTAAAATGTTTCCACACAATTGACAAAATAAAGGTTCTATGACCTCATTCTTTTCAGCGGCTATGCAACTGAGTAATTCATTTTCAATTGACAAAAAATAACACACATTGTGATTTGTAAAAATTCAGTAATTATAAGACTTACTTGAGGGTTGTTTGAGTGAATTACAGTTAAAGAAATAATGGGCAATATTGACTGCAGACTGGATGTAAAATGAAGTATAAAACTCACAGCGTAAAACATGCTAAATTGAATAATAAAGTTAGGAAATTAACGTAATTGCCATATTTCAGAAAACTATATTGTATTACACCATTAAAATTATATCAGTGCAGCTGTAATGGAAAGTGACATTTTTATTTCATATTCCCAAAATCTGCTTTGTTTAGTTAAACATGTAAAAGAAGTGCAGTTGTTTATGTGGATTGGTGTAAGATACACAAGTGCTGTTCTCCCACAAAACAGCAGTCTTTAATTTTGGGCAGTTGCCCCACTCACTTAAGCCCCTTTAGTTTCATTGCATGTAAATCACCTGCATTACATTCATATTGATGATTTAATTTCAATTGCCATGCTGTCCGTAGATGTTGTTCCAAATTAGATTATCTCTAAATTCGAATAATGAGTCACCACTCTGTCGATATAAGTGTGTTGGTATAGTTCCTGTCATGATTGGTATGTGGATGATACGTGAAAACCACCGTGTTCTTACAATGGTCTTACTGGTGGGATGTATCGATGAGAATAATAAGGAAATAGGAGTGATTTGTATGATGGTTGCGGTGCGCATGATCAAAGGCAGTACATACTACTGGAAAAACCAGACAAGTGAACGTAACCCAGACACACTTTCCTTGAACACCGAGACAGCGTCCCAGGTGGAGACAAGTCACCATGACCGAGACACAATTTAATTTCTCGGCGATTGTGGAATCACAGAGATGCTAATTATATACTGTCCAAAAACAGTTTGTATCCTGTGCACTTGCGAGGAAATTAGATTGCTGCCAGGGAAATGCTTTGATTGGTCGAGGAAAGCGAGGGAGAGATAGAGATAATAATTTCAGTTCGAGAGTGCTTTTCAGCCGGGGGTCACAAAGCTCTGCACAAAGCTGGGGAGAGAACGGCATGTCAGCAATAGCAACAACATCAGAGCAGTTTAATTAACAGTCAAATAATGGATACATTTTGAGTAAGGCGTAAAATAAGCGATAAAAAATAATTTTTAAACAAACGAAGGAAGGAATAAGTGTTCCCGAGCAGGCGCAGGTCAGCAGTGAGCCATCATCTCAGCACGACAACAGTAATCCGCATCAATAGTCATAGCCAGAGGACTTCAAAGCCTTACGGAACAAGTGAGTCTTGAGACGAGATTTGAAGATGCCCAGGGATTCAGCTGATCGAATCTCCAATGGAAGGCTCTGTCACCCATCGAATGGAGGTGCGATCTGGGCACATGCAGCAAGCCCGTATTGGAGGATCGACGTCGTGTAGACAAGGGTGCCTGAACTAGGTCACGGATGTATGTCGGAGTAGCGACAGTGAGAACCTTGTGGTGAGAAGGAGGATCTTGAAATCGATCCTATATTTAAGCCAATGGAAAGACACCAGTACTGAGGATTTGTGATCGTGGATGGGTGTGCGAGTGAGGACTCTAGCAGCCGCATTCTGCACACGTTGGATATGATTGATCAGGTAGGCAGACATGCCAGAGAGTAGTGCATTGCAGTAATCGATTCGTGAAGAGATGAAGATGTGTATTAGCTTCTCAGCATTGGAGGGTGACAGGATGTTGCACAGTTTGGCTATGTTTATGAGATGGAAATAGGCTACCTTCATCACTTTGTTGTAATGATTGTCTCGAAACTAAGTGAGGAATCAAGAGTCGCTCCTCGACTCCGGACTGCCCTAGAAGCTTGAATGGTTTGATCCTATCCAACTGATACTTGTCGACCAGACAAGCATCAGTTGCTTGTCTGACAAGCAAAACTTCTGTTTTGTCACCATTTAGTTTAAGGAAATTTGAATTGAGCCGGACCTTCACAGTTGACAGTGAGGACGACATGCAAAGACCAGGCACATTGTTGGATGGCTTTGCATGGATATAGATTTAGATGTCATCAGACTAGGAATGGGGGTGGCGCGGTGGCCCAGTGGTTAGGGCTGACGCCTCACAGCAAGAAGGTCCCGGGTTCGAATCTCTCGGCTCGGGTGCCTTTCTGTGTGGAGTTTGCATGCTCTCCCCGTGTCCGCGTGGGTTTTCGCCGGGCACTCCGGTTTCCTCCCACAGTCCAAAAGCATGCTCCTGGATAGGTTGATTGGCTCGCAGACTAAAATTGTCCCGCAATGCCCGGCGATGGACTGGCGTCCCGTCGTCGGGTGTATTCCTACCTTACGCCCTGTGTTTCCGGAATAGGCTCCGGCTCACCGTGACCCTATATAGGATTAAGCGGTTTCAGATAATGAGATGAGATGAGA
The DNA here is from genome assembly GCA_036362905.1 of Mordacia mordax. Classification (NCBI taxonomy): domain Eukaryota; kingdom Metazoa; phylum Chordata; class Hyperoartia; order Petromyzontiformes; family Petromyzontidae; genus Mordacia; species Mordacia mordax. Next base: position 22,410,517 of record JAZEWT010000011.1, read on the forward strand.
GACTAGGAATGGTAGCTGAGATTGAGGCTGCGCAGGATATGGCCGAGTGGTTGTATGTGGATGCGGAAGAGAAGTGGGCCGAGAACTAAACCCTGAGGAACTGCAGACAAAACAGGATGGATATCTGAGTTATGTCCTCCGAGGCTGATAAACTGCTTGTGGTTGGTTGGAGAGGTCCGGAGCTCAGCCAATGCAGGGCATAGCCAAAAACCGCTATACCCTCCAGTCACTCAAGCCACAACAGGCAGCACTCAAGCAGCACTCAGGTCCCGGAGGACAAGAAAACTTTGGCAAGCCTTCATCAGCAGTGACAAGTAGGTCATAAACTACTTTGACCAGAGAAGTTTCAGTATTATGGACTAATCTGAACCCAGATTGGAAGGGATTCAGAAGGTTATTGTTGCGGACGTGTTTCTGGAGATACACAGTTACTGAACATTCAAAGACCTTAGAGAGGAATGGTAGATTTGAGATGGGGCGATAATTATCAAGGATGTTGCAATGGAGGCGAGATTTTTTTTTTAAGCAGTGGGGTAACTGGGAAATATGAATAGTGGGTGAATGATGCTGGAGCGAAGTGAGTTATCGAAGTGGCTAGGGATTTGCAATTTGCCTGGATAAGTTTAGATGGGCAGTGGTCCTGGTAGCATATTTATAAGCCGAGATTTGGTAACTGTTGGATAAAGGATCCAATGAATGGCCGAGAGAAGAATGTTGGGCTTGTCACAGGTATCAGAGAGAATGCTGGAAAAGTGGTTGGTACGGGCGCAGTCAAGTGACTTCCAGTAGAAGTTGAGCGGGTCTTATATATCTGAGCGTGAAGGGTGAGGTCAGATTTTCTCCAAGTCCGTTCGGTGCTACTGAACGGACTCGGAGTTCAGCAGTATACCAGTTGAGATCCCGGAGATACGCAATATACCAGGGGGATGGTTTTCTGTCTTAGCTGCTTTCTAAGCTGTGAGCTTTCTAAGCTGTGAGCTTTCTAAGCTGTGAAGATGGTGCTGCTCCACCACCCACCTGGAGCCTTCACTTCTGTCATCAATGAACTCTCTGAGCTGCTTTCTAAGCTGTGAGCTTAGAAAGCTCACAGCTTAGAGCTTAGAAAGCTCACAGCTTAGAAAGCAGCTCAGAGAGTTCATTGATGACAGAAGTGAAGGCTCCAGGTGGGTGGTGGAGCAGCACCATCTTCAAAGGTTGAGCCGACCCCCAATCCAGAGACATATGCTCGAATGAATTAAAGGTCGGTGATGGAAGAATTGGTCGTATGTTTGCAGAAACATGGTGGAGAACTGCAATGCCTTCACTGCGGCCATGGGAACAAGCCTTCTGATGGAGTGCAAAGTCCCACGGTAGAGCCTGATTCAATGTGAGAAAATTATCTTGATGATGCTAGGTCTCTGTTAGGTCCAGACTATTGTCCAAGATCAGATCAGCAATGAGTGGGGCTTTTTCGGTGTTTAGAGAGCACACATTGAGCAAGGCAAAATGGGTTTCAGTTTCACACAATGTACGTGCTGGAGGGACACCGACTGGAGTAATTTTCCACAAGTAACGCTGGGCTACAAACGGTCTAACTTGTTGCTTCATTGGCAACCAATGTGTAAGAATTAATACAAGGATAGGTGTAGGGAAATCAATCATAGGCAGGTTAATGGGATTTTTGTTTCCAGAGCCCTTATTAATGTAATGAGGGTGGCGAAGTATCATCAGCTCATGACAAATGGCCTGAATATTGTGGGTAGAGGTAACTGAAGGAGGACACAAGCTCTGGAGAGCCACTCGTGTCTAGGTGATCGTGATGAATAGGGGCCGGTGCCCACCATGGCACACACGGAGTACAAGGCAGTGCCATACCCAGGATGCGATGCCAGCACATCACAGGGGACATACCACTGGAGCAATATATACAGCAGGTGAACAAACTTGACTCGCACGAACTCCGCACACAAAGCTCATAAGAATTAAGAGAATAGAATTTCATCAAGGTAACAATGATTAAATGATTAAAACTCTTTCAACACATGCAAATGGACTAGAAAAACTGGTTATCTGGCGTACAGTAGAGTGATGCTGCAACCGCTATTTGCCCGCTGTACAGGAGACAATGATGAGAGTGAAATGAGGGAGGATGAGGTGAGGAAGATGAGGATGATCGTTGAGCTGTGCAATGCGATGAGTTGCGGGTACTTGGTGTTTGCGACGTGGACTGCACAACAACAGCAAGATGGAGGCGGCGAGGCAATGGCAATGCTTCACTTGCTCTGACTTTACGGCAGGCCTGGAGAGTTGAGGCATGAAATATAGTGAATAGGAACAAATTAAGAATTACCCGAATTAAAATAAATAAATATGCCAGGGTAACAATAATACAACGATTAAGGCTGCTTCTATTCACTCAAAAGTAGTAATTTATTTGAAGGTCGTCGTAGCGGCAAAAGCTTTCACGCATCCCTGACAATGACGTCACGAGACAAAAGGCACAGTGCTGCCCGAAAGAAGGGACCTGAGACCTAATCCCGGCCCAAGATTCAGCAGGCACCAATCAGCCTGCAGCAGCAGATTGAGACGGAGAGACACGGTTTTGTAACTCACTGCAGAATGCAAACCACGACTCAAGAACAGCATGGTGCACAGCCAGCAATGCCAGTGGGTCAATGACCGCCTGCCTGCCGACTGGCCAGCGTGAGTGAGCCTGCAATGGGCTCAGACAACGATGATCAAGCAACCTGCAGAGTGCTCAGCAACAGCGACCAACAGATCTGCAATGGGCTCAGACACCGGCGATCAAATGACTACGACAGGGATAGATGACGAAAAACAAATTTTGTTCATAACCATGCGGGGTCCACGTGAGACAGCCTGACCAATGCTGTATGTGTCACAGCTTCGTATCACACTCACGGGGATTCTAGCACCATCACTCTTGCTAAATCACACGCATATGCACATCCATACACCCGTGAGTGCGTTGTCCTCTAAACATAGACGCATAATGGTTCCACTGCAGTATCGGTAAAATCTGTTCTTGCAGAATAATAATAATAATAATAATTGCATTTATAAAGTGCTTTTCACCCGAGGGTCACAAAGCGTTTCACAGAGCTGAGGAGAGAATGCCACGTCAACAATGGCACTAGAACGGAAAATCAGCAGCAATAAATTTTTTAGGGTTTTTTTTTACATATACATATCGTTGCAGAACAATAAGTAAAATACGATCAGACTTTCAACTATAATTTTAAAATGCGAAATTATCAGTGAATATAATACATATGTTGGGAAATGGTTAATGTAACATTTATCATATAACAATAATTTTAGCATTTATGGAGCGCTCATCACCCAAGGGCCACAAAGCGCTACACAGAGCCACTTAGAGAATGGCACATCAACAACGTTTTTTGGAGTTTTTTTTTACAAATCCGAGCTGTAAAGAGAACGGCACGCCAACAATACAAGGACAGCCCAACTTAAAGATGAAGAGTAGCAACAAACTATAGAACAAAAAATCAGCGATTAAAATAAAAATAATTCTGCTACGAATATGAATAGAATAAATGTTCCCGAGCAGCTGCAGTTAGGAGGATTGCCATCATCCCAGCATAACAACACCGAGCTACATCAATAAACCTAGAAGAGCTACGTATCCTTGAACAGCAGGAGGAATGGATAAGTCACAGTGTAGAGATGGGAATCACAGTGTTCGAGATGGGGAGTCTCAGTGTTAGAGATAGGAGGCACAGTGTTAGAGATGGGAGTTTCAGTGTTAGAGATAGGAAGCACAGTGTTAGAGGTGGGAGCTTCAGTATTAGAGCCAGGAGTCATAGAGTTAGATATTGGAGTCTCAGTGTTAAAGATAAGAGTCAAACGTCCTAGGCGAAGGACTTGAAAGCCTAACGGAACAAGTCAGTCTTAAGACGAGATTTGAAGATGCCCAAGGACTCAGCTGATCGAATCTCCAAAGGGCATTCCAGAGTCTGGGAGTTGTGCGCGAGAAAGCTCTGTCACCCATCGAATGGAGGTACGACCTGGGCATATTCAGCAAGCCTGTATTGGAGGATCAAAGTTGTGTTGAGGCGGCGCGGTGGCCCAGTGGTTAGCGCTGACGCCTCACGGCAATAAGGTCCCGGGTTCGAATCTCTCGGCTCGGGTGCCTTTCTGTGTGGAGTTTGCATGCTCTCCCCGTGTCCGCGTGGGTTTTCGCCGGGTACTCCGGTTTCCTCCCACAGTCGAAAAGCATACTCCTGGATAGGTTGATTAGCTCGCAGACTAAAATTGTCCCGCAATGCCCGGCGATGGACTGGCGTCCCGTCGTCGGGTGTATTCCTGCCTTACGCCCTGTGTTTCCGGGATAGGCTCCGGCTCACCGTGACCCTATATAGGATTAAGCGGTTTCAGATAATGAGAGATGAGAAGTTGTGTTGAGGAGGGTGCCTGAAGTAGGTCACTGATGTATGTCGGAGCTGCGCCAGTGAGAGCCTTGTAGGTGAGGAGGATCTTGAATTCAATCCTGTATTTAACAGGTCACCAGTGGAGAGACATCAGTACTGGAGAAATGTGATCGTGGATGGGTGTGCGAGTGAGGACTCAGGCAACAGCATTCTGCACACATTGGAGACGATTGATCAGGTCGGCAGGGGTGCCAGGGAGCAATGCATTGCAGTAATCGATTCGTGAGGAGTTGAAGATGTGTTTAGCTTCTCAGCATTAGCAGGTGACAGGATGCTGCATAATCTGGCTATATTTCTGAGATGGAAAGAGGCTACCTTCGTCAACTTGTTGATGCGTGTCTCGAAGGTGAGTGAGGAATCAAGAGTCACACCTAAACTCTGGACTGCCTTAGCAACTTCAATGGTCTGGTCATCAATCATAATTTGGATAGGTTCAGCCTTGGACAATTGGTGTGGGGTTCCAACAAGCAAAGCTACTGTTTTGAATTGAGCCAGGCCTTCACAGTTGACAGTGAGAATGACATGCAAAGACCAGACGCATTGATGAATGACTTTTCGTGAATATAGATGTTTAATGTTATCGGCATAACAATGGTAGCTGAGAATGATGCTGCACATGATATGGTCAAGTGGTGGTATGTCGATTGGATAGGTTCAGCCTTGACAATTGGTGTGGGGTTCCGACAAGCATAACTTCCGTAATATAATGCCACACAGCGTAATACATGACATATTGTATCCCGCAGACTAGACAAGTGCGGTGTAACATGCTGGCCCAGTCTCCAACACTGGCTGCTCAGCTGTTACATGACCGATCTCATGATGTCCTGCGCTTTCAGGACCGACGCCAAGGCAGGATGACTCGAGACTTGTTCTTCAACATGCAAGTAACTTTTTTAACACTCAACTTTAACTCAACAAATTCTGTGTCTGCACACGTTCACAGTCACTCTCTCTATGCTTCTCTTCAGCAGCAGCAACTTGCACGATCCCACGAAACAGCTCATCCTCGCTACATTGCCAGCGCTCTCAGCATCCCGAGTCTCCCATCACTAACTCTCTGTGGCTTTCTGCGGCCCCCTTTATTTTCCTCACCCCTTTCCAGAACTTTCTAATGTGACGTCACCTCAACCCTGTGCCACCACCAGCTTTCACTCATTTCTCAAGCATTCTAACCATTGTCACCTGACCTGTTGACAAGACATGTGCACGCACGTGACCACGGCTATTCAAGCAACATCTCTGTGACCAATTTTTCACTAATCCCGATCGACCCCCGCTCACCCAAATCACATAGCAACCCTCGCCCGGCTCAAACCCTGGGTGTGTGTGTCAGGGTGCACCTAGCCAGGCACCATGCAGAGTCTGGCACAACTCATCACACACGACACCCCCCCCCCCCATCCCATCACATTGCGACCCACACTCGGCCCGATCACTGGGTGTGAGTGTCCGGGTGCACCTAGCCTGGCATCGAGCAGTGCTTGACACCACACAAGTAACGGTAATAGGTTCTGATATGATGCCAATGGGGTTATTACATTTATGATGATCGTTCAATCGTTGAACAGTCTCTCGACCTGTTAATTTGTGTGGTTACTGAGCTCCTTATATCACTTCGCAATTAAGCCTTCAGTCTTCCTTCTGCAGCATCCCACTTCGGTCCGTCTGTGGAGTTAAGAGTTTTACGAGCGGACAGTGCGATTGCAATACCCGTGATTCATCGAACTCGGGTTGTTGATTTACATAATCCCCTGTTGGCGAGCTCCTGTTGTTTACTCATTGTCCCGTGGTACGTGACTCATTGTAACACGTGGCTATGCATGAGGTCATCCGGAAGGTGCGAAGGGGGGGGGGGGCGACACGGAGGAATATAAAGACGGAGGAGTTCGTCAGTTGAGGTTCGAGTTGCTGTTTGGAGACAGAGTCAGGGAGAGTTGGTCGTGAGGTGGTCATGCGGGGCAGTCATCAGGTCGTCAAGATGTAGTCGCCGCTCGTGTTCGTTATGCCCGGGCCCGCGCGCGCTGCTCAATAAAACATCAAAAGTGAAGCAGTCTCTGCTCGCTGGCTGAAAGATCGTGGAGTGAACGCTGATCCTCGCCGTGGCCGTTATCGCTGAGCCGCCACGAGTCTGCGGTCCGAGTCGTGGTGCCACACGTCTTCCCAAACAATAATCCAAACATATTTTGCATGTAACTGAATTTGTAACAATCTGTTTGGAGGCTAAAAGGGATTTTTTCGTGTGGTGTTTGGACAGTCATTCCCTGATGTGTTACACGCTGTACTGGTGATAAGGTGGCTCTCTGCGAGTGTACAATTACAACAGCGTTGGTTCAACACAAGCAGATTCTGGATCGGTTTCAGCATTCAACGTCTCATCAGCACAGCCAGCCCTGCTGGATGCAATGCTGCTAATCCGCCAGACTTTTGAGACTTATTAAATGTGTCGATCTGGTGTTTGAGCGTCTTTATTCTCGTCTCAAGACTCACTTGTTCCGTAAGGCTTTCAAGCCCTCTGGCTAGGACTGTTGATGCTGCTCAATGTTGTCGTGCTGGGATGATGACTCTCTGCCGACCTGCGCCTGCTCGGGAACATGCCTCCCTTGTTTGTTAAAGATTTTTATTTTATATACATCGCTTATTTTACTTCCCATAATTTATTGCTACTATTTGATGATTTTGCCATTCTTATGTCGTTGTTGTTGGCATGCCATTCTCTCCACAGCTCTGTGCAGTGCTTTTTGACCCTCGCGTGAAAAGCGCCCTAGTAATGCAATTATTACTGAAGACGTACAATGAACTGCACAAGTGTTTTTTTTTGTAAGTAAATTTATTTAAACCGCCTATTTGTGAAAACATGCTGTTCCCCAAATGCACCCTTTTATATTTGATAAAAGTGTAGAATATCGTAATGATGTAGGTTTTCACAGCTCAATGCATGATGATTGCTTCGAAAAGCTGCTCCCTCGGGACAGCCGCGTCGATCGCTTCCTCTCTCCTCTCCTCGCGACGTTTCGCCTCCTCACACGTTCGAGGCTGTCCCGAGAGAGCAGCTTTTCGAAGCAATCATCATCAAGGCGTTTTTCCAAATTTTCATCGAGGTATGCTATTACTAAAGTGTGGAACATGCTTGTTCATTATATTTAGAACCAACATCAAATTATTTTAGTGTTACATTATACAACACTTGTAATGCACCATGTTTCTGCTTAATTAGTGGGCTAATGTTAGGAATTTTAGTGATCAATATCTTTATAGTTTTTTTCAGGATTCAGTTTAATATCTTGCTGCCCAAAGCTATATTGATAGACTGTATAAATTTACTTTAAATGTGCAGTCACGACTGAATTAAGAAATTGCCAGTTTTTGTCAGTACAGATTGTTATCTAAAGTAAATGAAACTCCATTGGAAGTTGGAATACAGACTTTATAACCAAAACTCCAGTGTAACTTGAAATAATACAGAGATAAAATATTGGTGCCAAAATGCCAATATAAAGACAATCCCGCAAACATTAATAATAATTTACTAATGATTGTGAATTCACATCCTGCTCCTGTATTAGTCATGTGGATTGTTCACATAGCTGGTCGCTGCAGCCGGGCTTGTGAAGTTTGGACTTTTAACTGGTTTACTCTCTACTGATGTTGGGTATAGCTGGGAATCGAACTTAAGTTGCCACGTTCAGAGTGCAGCATACCAACCACTGTGCCATCGCTCTGCCACTACAATGTTTGGGTTGGAGCTTTTTTTTCGAACTCGATTTATAGTTCATAAGGCTACCATACTTTGTAAAAAATGCTGAGCATGTTAATTTAATGTTCCTATTAAATATTATATCAATGAAAATTTATATTTCTAGCAACTTGGTATGCAGCACTTAATAAAATATTTACTTTCATATAAGCTCAGTTCTACATGATCATAAAACTGTGCACTTTAGGTGAATTTTCAATAACTAATTCCTGGCCATTTATACAAACAGGGCCTTATTTGAACATATTTTAAAATTAAAAACCTAGAAATGCAACCACATTGGTTAGACGTACACTTGTCCTCTCTTAATACAATTTGTATATATTTTGAAACAAATAAAGAAAAGTGGGCAGCACGGTGGCCCAGTGGGTAGTGCTGTCACCTCACAGCAAGAAGGTCTCGGGTTCGAATCTCGGCTCGGGTGTTTTTCTGTTTAGAGTTTGCATGTTCTCCTCGTGTCCGCATGGGTTTTCGCCGGGCACTCCGGTTTCCTCCCACAGTCCAAAAAACATACTGTTGCATAGGTTAATTGGCTTGCAGACTAAATTGCCCGTAGTGCCCGGTGATGGACTGGCGTCCTATTGTGGGTATATCCCTGCCTTGAGCCCTGTGTCTGCCGGGATGGGCTCTGACTCATCGCGACCCTGTACAGGACTAAGTGGTTTATGACAATGAGATGAGAGATGAGATCAGATCAAGAAAAGCAGGTTAAAAGAATAATAGGGAATAAGAAAATAAAAAAACTATGGATGTGGTGAGCTCTCGAAAATTCCCCATTTTAAAGCAGAGCTGGTGGATATGATTATTCTGTATGTTTTATCTACTGCATGTCCCACGTGTGAGGATAACATACTATTTAGAAAATGAATGTTTTAGTTTGAGAAGTCTCTGTGACTGTGGCCACACATCACGTGTCATGACCCAAATGTGACAGGCGTTTGCAAACATTTTTTCAAAGGTTGTCTCTGGAAACATGGCATGAAGTGTGTTTCTGAACCTTGCAGCCAATTTCTTCTTGTCCAATTCCCAAATATACCTGTATGAAGTGGCGCATGGATTGATCAAGAGCTAAATAGGTTTTATGCCAAGTTTTCTGTCTTAATTACTGAGCTGAGACCATCAATTCCAATCTAATAAAGAAACAGTTATTTGTGTTTTTTTTGGCTGGGGGAACGTGGTTTGAAATCGGTGACTTGTCGATGTATACCTGAATGTTATAACCATAGACAGAACATTAACACTCTGAGCCATTTTGCTCTTTGTAGACACATGCATATTTAGTGTTGTATAGAGGTCGCGTATTCTACCAAGTCTGGTGTTGTGTTGTTAGTGCAAGACGATACAAACGGACTTTTAATTGATGTAGGTTTTCACGGCTCAATGTATAAGGATTGCTCTCCAATGCTGTTCTTTCAGAATAGCTATGTTGAGTGCTGCACCTCTCCGAGCAAAGCCTGAGGATATCTCAAACGTGGGAGGCAAACGTCGCGAAGGGGAGAAGGGGGCGCTCGACACGACTATTCTGAAAGAAGAGCTTTGAAAAACAATTCTCACAAAAAGGAACTATAAAAAAAATAACAGAGTACTGTTTCTAGCCAGGGATGCTAATCAAAGTGACTCGGGGATGGGAGATGTCAACCCAGAAGGATGGAGGCTATCAAATGGCACTGTCATTTGTAGTCTTCATTCCAGAACAGGTTTATACCATTTATTGCAGTTTTGTTATTGTTCTAGGCTTATGGTAATAAATCAAAAGCAAACCTGCAGCGCGAGCTATTTATAAATTCAAGTGCATACAAAATGTGTGACGTGTAATGCATTCTATGGATGTTCTTAACCACAAATATAGCACCGTGTATGTGCTGATAAATGTTCATCGACATCGCTAACAAACAATCGTGTACACTGAGTCCATCCTTGCAATTGGAGTAAACATCCGTGTTGTTTACAAAACATAGTTGTGTAGTTCCACTATCGAACTGCAACCGCTATGTAATGATATTCTGCATCTCGTAATAGAATTAGTTATGGCTTAATCTTCAATTTCCTATATCTAATGATTTCGCTCATAGTCCACCTCAGAGTGAATAACTGTTTAAAATTCATCATTTTTATTAGGGTAGAGCAATTAAATGGAATTGTATGCATGGAAAGCAGTAACGTGTTAATAAAAACTCATTACCGAAGACTGACGCTTTGATGCTAAGTTGGCTTTCATAATTTTCATATGGGCGGCACGGTGGCCCAGTGGTTAGCGCTGACGCCTCACAGCAAGAAGGTCCCGGGTTCGAATCTCTCGGTTCGGGTGCCTTTCTGTGTGGAGTTTGCATGCTCTCCCCGTGTCCGCGTGGGTTTTCGCCAGGTACTCCGGTTTCCTCCCACAGTCCAAAAGCATGCTCCTAGATAGGTTGATTGGCTCGCAGACTAAAATTGTCCCGCGATACCCGGCGGTGGACTGGCGTCCCGTCGTCGGGTGTATTCCTGCCTTACGCCCTGTGTTTCCGGGATAGGCTCCAGCTCAAAGTGACCCTGTACAGGACTAAGCGGTTTCAGACAATGAGAGAGATGAGATGAGATGAGAGATAATGAGATGAAATGAGAATTTTCATATGCACCTGGCCTAAAACCAACCGGGCATGTAGTAGGTGACAGTTCTTGCCACCTTATCCAGTTTTGTTTTCTTTGCACAAGCCTCAGTAGGGCTAGCTGCAAGGTGTTTATTACCAAACGGCCTGTCCGTGCAAAGTGTATATCAAGAACCTCCGTGACATCGTTGGCAAGAGCTAGACACTGGTGTTAATGTCATGACTCAAATTCCAAATTCAAAATGTAATAATAACAGGCTTTTGCCTTTTAATCGTTGCCAGGACACTAATCATGTGTGCTAGACTTACGAGTGTTTTTGGTTTTGTGTAGAGTATATATTGTCTCGAACTCTGGCAAAATAACATTTTCACGCACGCACCATTTAAATATAAATAGACATATGCACACACGAAATTGCAACTCTCCACTTGTTGACTCCATAGTTCTACTGGAAGACTTCAACACCCACGTGTGCAATGTTGGAGACACCTGGAGGGGTGTTATTGGGAGTAATGGACCACCCGATCTAAACTCGAGCAGTGTTCAATTATTGGACTTATGTTATGGACAGTAAATGACTAGCACAAACACCATGTTCGAACAAAAGGAGGCTCTTAAGTGTATCTGGTACCAGAGCACTTTGGGCCAAAGGTCGATGATCGAATTTGTAATTGTGTAATCGGACCTGAGACCACATGTTTTGGACACGCGAGTGAAGAGAGTTGCAGAGCTGTCTACCGATCACCACCTGGTTTGTGAACTGGACCAGATGGTGGTGCAGGATGCCCGACAGACCTGCTAAGCCCAAATTTGAAGTGAGGAGTTTGCTGTGAACGACTGGTGGACGACACTGTTCGGAAAATGTTCAGCTCCCGTCTCTGGAGGATTTTCTCTCACATTCTGGAGGTGGCTGAGAACATGGAGTCTGAATGAACCCAGTTTAAAGAATCCATCATGGAAGTGGCTACATGGAGCTTTGGCCAGAAGGTGGTCGCTGCCTATTATGGTGGCAACCTAAGGACCTGCGGATGGACACCAGTGGTGAGGAAAGCTGTAAAGCTGAAAAAAGAGTCCTCCCGGACTTGGTTGGTATGGGGGTCCCCTGATTCGTTGGACAGATACTCATCTCATTATCTGAAACCGCTTAACCCTATATAGGGTCACGGTGAAGCCGGAGCCTATCCCGGAAACATAGGGCGTAAGGCAGGAAAACACCCGACGACGGGACGCCGGTCCATCGCCGGGCATTGCGGGACAATTTTAGTCTGCGAGCCAATCAACCTATCCAGGAGCATGCTTTTGGACTGTGGGAGGAAACCGGAGTACCCGGCGAAAACCCACGCGGACACGGGGAGAGCATGCAAACTCCACACAGAAAGGCACCGGAGCCGAGAGACTCGAACCCGGGACCTTCTTGCTGTGAGGCGTCAGCGCTAACCACTGCGCCACCGCGCCGCCCTGGACAGATACTGCAACTGCAGTGGTTGCAGAAACGAAATCCCGGGTGTGGGAGGAGTTCGGAGAGGCTATGGAGAAGGACTTTCGGCTGGCTTCAAAAGATATCCTGGTGTTACAGGCCTCAGGCATGAGTTACCTATTTACAGATGATGTGTCCTATTTTGTGCAGGAAAAGCAAACATGAGTCATTCGTTGTGATGGTTCTGCAGGCTGTTCTGTTTTCTTTATTCAACAAGAATTATCATTCTTCACATAATTCCACAATAATCATAAACACATATAAACAAAGGATATTTTCCACATCTCCCCAACATCATGCCTAACCATCTCACCACACAAACACAATGCACTGACCTGAATGTATGACTTAACATCTCAACAACAATATGCAAACCATGAAGCTCACTCATTCCAAACCACAGCATCCACCCCACATTACACACAAAACCCTTGGCTAAACCAGTTGCTCCAGTCAAAACAAAACTCAAATAAATCAAAGGCAACTGTTCAGGAGCTACAGCAACACAAAAGAAATTACCGACAGGATGGCCACCATTTTGTGTCAGTTTATCACCGGAGCATGTGGGACTCTATATAAAGTCTTAAAAGTTTATAAATCTTTTATACCTCTAACTTGGTTCAAACAACCTCTGAAGGCTTTAAAAGTCCTTAGAAATGAATTTTGTTAACTTAACACCCTTGACTAACCTGTTTTGTGCAGGAAAAGCAGACAGGAGCATTCATTGTGCTCGTTCTGCAGGCTGTTCTCTGTTTGAGAAACGGAAACTTGACGCAGTCAACTAATGCTCACTTCCGCGGACACTCACTCGTGGTGAAACTAAAGAAGTGCACCCCACACAACCCCTTAAAAACACATCAAAATTTGGCCTTTCTCACCGAAAAACACAAAATAGTCATTTTAAACTCCCCAATTGTGACCATACATTTATAGGCGTTACATTGGCAAACGATCTGCACATACATTCCATCCAGGCACAATACATTGCCTGGATGCAATGTATGTGCTGATAGTCTGGGCACCGCCCAGACTGTTATCAGCAAGGGTGGACAGGTGGTGATCTCAACTGAGGATATCGTTGGAAGGTGGAAGGAACACTTTGAGGAACTCCTAAACCCGACAGACATGCCTTCGGAGGAGGAGGCAGGGCCGGAGTGTTGTGGGGGGTCAGCGCCCATCTGCTTGCCAGAAGTCACTGGGGTAGCCCAGAAGCTATACATTGCAATGCACCAGCAGTGGAAAAGATCCTCCCAGAAATGCCGAAGGCTCTGAATGTTGTGCGGCTGTTACGGCTAACACGCCGTTTCAATGTTACGTGTGGGTGTCGGAAACAGTACCAGTGGATTGGCAAACAGGAGTGGTGATTCCCATTTTGAAAAAGGAGGACTGAAGTGTATGTTCCAACTACTGAGGGATCTGTGATGATCCCCAAAACTAGGGTCCCCACCTCCGTAAATATCTTCCCTAGATCTCCAGCGATCCCTAACTCCTAACACCAATCTCTCTCGGTCCCTGAGTGATCACGCGCAGCGCTCCAACACACAGCGTGCGCGCGTTCTCTCACACGTACCACGCTCAGACCACGTTCTCTCATACCACCACTCTGATACAAAAATACCCGACAGCAGATGTCTTGGAAGCCTTTTACTGCTGCAGACTTGCGCGCCGCGACGAGGTCCCTTTTCAGCCGCCCCAACTGCTCCTCTACATCACTCGCTACGCGGGACAACCGCTTGGGCCCAGCCACTCCTCACAGCCTCGCACAGCTCCGGGCACAACTCTCGTACATGCCTAACTAACCCCGCTAACTAACTAAACCCCGCTACTCTCTGCCCTCATCCCTCTACATGGCTGCCAACCTAACCGCTTCGACTTCACTCACAACTACCCCGCCCCCTTGCTCCGCGCTCCCTTATATCCCTGCCCCCCGGTTCGAACTGCCCCCTTTTAACGGCCGTGTCTCTCTCCACCAATCCCCGTCGTTCCCCCTTGTCTCTGGGCGCCGTGTCTGTCTCCTACCAATCACCGCTGTCGTAAACACCTTGGCGCCAGTCTGTAAAGAATCGGCCAATCCCATGGGGAATCCTGACCGTTACACGAGGAAGGAATATGTCGCACTGTCCCCCGAAAACTCCGCCCAACTTGCCAATGCCCCGCCTAGGCCTACTGTACTCACCCACCGGCCTACAAGCTCCGTGCCCACAAATGTCTGCAGCTTTCTATCCGGGGAAGGGATGCTCTCCCCGGCAGAACTGGTAGGTGGAACCCGGCGCCCCCTAGGCCAAATTCCAGCTGATGAAGGAACCACGAATCAACCTGTTCTACAACAGGGTCTATGGACAAAACCTCCGTCGCTGGGGCCGAGTTCCACCATCGTTCTGCAACCCCCCGAACCCCGTGTCGTGCGGACACTCCATCAGTGTGGAACAGTATGCTGTTGATTGCTTCGAAAAGCTGCTCTCTCGGGACAGCCGCGTCGATGGCTCTCTCTCCTCTCCTCGCGACGTTTCGCCTCACACGTTGGAGG